>WYDI02034542.1:0-48574 GCA_009867235.2 Psittacus erithacus
GTGGGGGGTGGCGGAAGGAGAAGGATGCTCAACAAAGGGAGAAAGGGTTCCGCAGGACGGGAGGGAGGGTGGGTTGGGTGACTCTCGCGGAGGTCGCAAGGAGTCTCGTGGCCTCTAAGGTTTAAAACTCAATGTTAAGGGTAGCGTGGCATCCCCTGGCAGGCGCTGGAGCTGCCAAGCCGGCCGCGGGGCTGACAGCCGAGGAGCTGTTCAGCCGGGTGCCGAAAGCAGCGGCAGACCCGTTGCCTGTGTAAGGAGATGGGGACTGTTGGCTGCAAGTAGGTTTCGCCTATTGAACTCTCTTCATGTATCATTATTCTTACTTCTTGCGCTCTGGGTCACGCAAGCTAAGCCTCTTTTGTCTCTGCCCGGGGCGGGTGGGGAGAGGGAGCTCAGAAAGGAAACCCCACAATTAAGAATATTCCTGCCCGGGCATTGGGCTTGGATGAGGAATATTCTCTCTTATTTTTTATTCCTATCTTTTATTTTTTATTACGGAGTGGCAGTTAATTCTGACCTGACGGGAGGATGATCGCTGGGTGGTGCAGCAAAAGGGGCTTCTTGGAAAGTATTCTGGGCTGGGTTGTGACGTAGGCTGCCGGGGAAATCTGCCTCTCTCTGCCTCGCTTAAGTCATAAACCTGGGCATTCCCAGGGGCCGGCTCGTATTTGCCCCCCTTGTCATCAGTGCCGTCACGGCTGTGAGGAGGCAGGGGTGGGAAATTAATTTTAAAGGAGTTGAGAAATAGGAAGATTGAAAGTGAAAGAGAAGCTTTGGACGGAGTTTGTCCCTTTCTATGGTTTTTATTCACCAAAGCGTTCTAGGGCTGCATATAGATTCAGGTTATTTGGCAGATCTCTGTTCTACCATCAGATGACTGATTGCTAATCTCTGACCCCAGAGGGTACTGTAGATGCAATTTATAACAAAAAGGTTGTCTAAAGCAGAAGTCTCCAATGAGGTTGGTATTTTTAAATATCTCTTCTGCTTCCTGAAATAATAATTTTGGAGAGCCAGTAGGCAAGATCATCTATTCCTGAGACTATCCCCTTCACTGCAAGTTCAATACTGTAACAAAATGAGTATTTTTAAAATTTACATTGACTATGCTACTAAATAAAAAGAATAAACTATATTTTACATGATGGAATTTAAAAATTAAGCGCTGTTCTGGGCCTCTGAAACACAAGACTCCATGACGATCAGCTTGTCTGTTTTCTCTCACCTTTTGCAGGCCAAGAAAGCCTTGAGTCCCACCTTGCGTCCCCTCTCCTACTTCATTTTCAGATAAATAATCAAAATTCTTTCTTTTTTTTTTTTTTTTTTTTCCCTTCAGACATTCCAGTCAGAGGTCGAGCACCTTGCTCGTCTTACCTTTGTTCATTTGGGGGAATCACACCTTCCATTGTGAATGTCTCTGTATGTCCCTGTATGTGCATTTATATTCATGTGGAAGTAACTGTCTTTAGGTAGCTTAAGCAACCAAGCAGGCATCCTGATTTTATTAGGATAAATCAAATAAAATCAAGAAAGGAAAGTTAGCATGACCTAGCTGTGTGCAGTTCCTGAATATGTGTGCATTATTTGAACAATGACACATAAACCCTTTCAGAAAGACTCTTGTACGCAGGTAACATTTCCTCCCACTCGCCAACATGAATCTGCTGTCCAGCATAAATGAGAAAAGGTGATATTCAGCACTCTCATACAACAGTCAGCTCTGAGAAACAAATGCTGCCCCACTCCTAAACCCATGAATCTGGGGTCACCATTCTATCACAAAAGGCAGAAGAATAAGTGCATGCATAGGGTGTACAATGGTTTGCACGAGCTATTGCCAGGGCAGGGGCAGTGCCTGCCAGGAAGTGAAGGCTCAGAAACAGCCCATTTGAGGGAACAGGGATGCAGCCCTTGGCCTGGAGAAAGCCAGTGGCAAAGCTCCTATTGATTTCAAGAGGCCTGGGATTTTACCCAGTCAGGCATGATAAGTTAGAGGGGGAAAGACTGGATTTTCATCAGACAGTAATTGTTGGTAAGCCTTAAAAGCCCATTCTCTTGTTTCTTTAATTCTTGCTAATTATTTAAGAGTTTATTAATTTATGACCATTAAGAAACATCCCCACTGTTTTGTTTGTTGGTTGATTGTTGGTTTGGTTTTGTTTTTTAAATCTCTCATGGTTATCCCATGCATTTGAGCCTGTCCAGTCCACAGAGAGAGGCCACAAACAGTAACAGATCCCCAAACTGTGAATCTCCTCCTCATCCTCTCCCTCTTCTTGTGCATCACTTGATCTCACCACAGGTAAAAGTAATTCCAATTTAAAATTAATCACTGCTGGCAGCATGAGCGCTCCCTCTGCAGTAACAGGATGGATGAAATTACAAGTTGGACTCTACACTCACAAGCTGGTCAAAAATAAGCAAATATTCAAATGCTTCATTAGGAATTATTCTCTCCTTGAAGCTTTAAGATTTGCTGCTCAGCTCTGCTGTCAGCCAGAGAGATTTGCTCCTGATGGTGCTGTAATCCACTGCTGCTGGTAATTAGACATCATTACTGCTGCGTTAAAGGGAAAGAGAGAAGGAGAGAGGACAGGCTGGGGCTAATTAACTACTTGATTCTAATGAAAGAAAGAGAGCTTGATAGCAACTGGAAGGTTGCACCAGAACAGGCTAGATGTACAACACAGACTTAATTGAAGCAGGGGGGTCTTGCAGCCTCACCGTAGCTAAGGCTTGGTCTACTTTCACATTCTGTGGGCAGTAGCACATGAGGTAATATTCTGTTTTTCCCTTGCCTGGTTGGTAAAGAGCTCAGAATCACAGGCCTATCTTCGATACCAAGTTTAAGCATGTCTGCTTAAGGAGAATGCATAGGTGATTATGTGCTGGCTTAATCTATTTTACGGGTATGGTCTCCTCAAGAGCAACAGGAACAAATCAATTTCTGAATGTTCACATCCTTCTGTGGCCTAGGAGATGCACTTTTGGTCACCAGGCAACAACATCCCCTGCAAAACAGCCATTTTAGGTTCAGAGTGGGACAACACGTAGTAAGGTATTCCTGTATGCAAACCAATGAGTATCTTGCTTCTGCAACTTTTCAGATTGCTACTGCTGTCATCATACGGCTGTCATTTTCTTTCATTAAGCCCAAGCTGCGCTTTATGAAAGCAGTGAAATTATGCCTAGCCTAGATATGCTATATAAACATCTTAGGCCAACAAACATGCCAAATGGCTGACAGTATTGGCTCTTAATAGTTGGTACTCACAATCCATAAGGAGGAACTAATATTTCTAGTATGGTATCTTTTCTAACTGTATATGTGATTTTTATGGAGGATTTTTTTCTCTTTGGTGTATTTTCAGCATAGTTCTTTAACTGGAACTATTTATTGATTGGCAACTTGAAACCAAATTTCTTTTCACCACTTCTCTTTCTCTTGCTTGATGTTGTCCATAGACACAAACATGGCTCCTAAAATCTGTCTTGATTTAAAAACAAGTTATAAAATAATGGCCTAAGCTATATCAGTGTACTGTAAGCACACCTTTCCTTTAAAAAAGAAGGGCCAATATGACCACAGGATACCTCTCAAATATAGAATTTACACAGTATTAGCAAACTAATAGAACATAACCTCAAAGGCCAAGTTCAGATTGCTTTTATGTCATTATTAATTTGGAATGACTCCACTGATTTTAATGAAATCACAAGCCTAATGTACGATTTTTCCTGTGCCTTCTTTTACATTTTCCAACTATAAGCATAGAATGAACTTTTATTCAGAAACCAAATTTTATTCAGTTTAGTTAAATATTTAGATCCTCCAGGATCTCAGCACCTCTTGGATTGCTGCTAGCAGACCAGAGAGGCTCTTTGCAGGTGCAGAGCTGTGCTATTGAACCTAATTACAGAATTCAGGGCTAAAAATTACAGGCCAGTCAGTTCCATGGAAGAGGCTATATACCAGCCCACCTCTTGTTCTGTTAGTGATGAAGAATAGTAGATGGACATATGAGTTTATGGTTCATTTGATTTTACATAAATGACTTTGTTTATGAACAAGAGAAGAAACAGATCACAGTAGAAACAGTTTGTACGTCAAAATATGGTGCTTTAAATTATCTTTGGTTTTAAACTGTTCATTATTTTAGGCCATTCTATAGTAATCTGAAAAGATGCAGCTTTGCTTCACTGCGTTTCTCCCCATTTTTGTATCCATCAGTATAAAAAAAAACTAATAAAAGTGTTTGTCAAATATATATTGGTAGCTCTGTATCCTACTGAACTGCCAACACGTAATGGCAGTGAGTACCACAGAAAGGTGATGCTGAGGGTGAGCTACAATTTATCCCAAGATACAATTCTGCAGGAGTTTACAGTCTTGTTAAATGCACCTTCCAGGCTCAGAAGCAGTATCTGAGCCCTTCTGTATCCATCCCATTTTAACTGCCCACCACATTTTCCTTAACCCCTGTTCAGGTCTGGAGAGCTTCATCTCCTCCTGTTACCCACAGCCTCTGCCCTGCTGTTTGCAGACCTCCTGATGGACTTGGAGAGGCGGGATGCTGGTGAATCAAACAGGCAGTGCTGGAAAATGGTCACAGCAGATGGAGCAAAACCGATTTAGTTGGCAACTCCTAATGCAAGCATTCAGAGAAGTGTTCATAGATAAAGAGAATAACTCTGTCCTGAAATTCAGAAATGTTAAAGCAGCCATATGTAAGATGCCAACGCCACATGCGTGTGTGAGAGAGGCAAAGGGAGAGAAGGATCTGAGATCTATTTTCCAAAGAAACATGAGCCAAAGACAGCAAACTGAACTTTTTAAAGTGGTCATTCTGTAAAACTCGAAAATACTAATGTTACTTCAGAAACATTAAACAGAGTGCAGCACTAACAAACATTACTAGGGATGTATCCACCCCATCTATACACACATGTAGTGACAGGATTACAGATTCAGTGCTATTACCTGATAAAGGCCAGACTTGTAGGTCAAAAGTCCAAATCTTTCCAGTGATCCACAATAAAACCACCCAGTTTAATTTTCATGCTGCTGCAAACCTTTGCCTAGAAGACTGAGGTGACAGTGAACTTGGTTCTTTGCTGTCTTACCCTCAGCCTTTTGTCAGTGACACTGCACTGGATTCACTCATGATGCAGCATGGTAGGGATTCCAGCTCAAACACTTCAGCTACGATTTTCTTTAGACATACTGAGTGTTATTTCTGTGGCTACACAGCTATATGATCTGTGGGAAATAGGCAGTCATTTCCTAGCAGGTTAGTGCTAAAATGGGCTGACAGGCATCAGTACAGCATAATGGGACTTTTTCTTATCTTTGTACAGATCCCTGACTTCTGGCATCATCAGCATAGTCTTGTTCAATGCTCTAGACAGAAAGGAGACACAATCCAGAGAGGCTGCACACAGACATGTACAGAAAGGCTCCATGTAGAGAGGGCTTATCATGAACACAGGCCCCTGGGGGAAGAGGACTAGTGCCAGTGCAGGATGAATGTGGGAGTTCATGATTCAGATTTCATTTTACGCTACAGAAATAAATCAAAATTGGCTGACACTGAACAGTGAGTTTTGGTCTGCTGTTGAAAGGAGGCAACAAGCAGCTGTTGCCTTTGGTCTGAAGGAAGCTGTCTGGGTCCTGATCTTTCCCTGTATGCAGGATACACCTGTTGAGAGTTTGCTGGTAAAAGAGGCACAAAACAAAGGAAGTAGATATGAAGAAAGATCACAAGACAGCATGGCATGAAACACCCTCCAAGAGGATCATACCAGATTCTGCAGCCTCCCGTGCACCACAAAGCGTCACGAGGATCTTTTGCTCTTTGTTGAGTAGGTTGACTCTGGTCAACACAGACTCCAAAATGAGTAGAGCTTTGCAGGATGTAAAAGATGTTTTTCTCTTGTATATGTCATTTTAAACCTGCCAGAAGACTCTGACTTTAGAAAACCCAGGAGGTATGAGCTGGTGCATGAGAGTTGTTTGCATTGTCCTGTGGCAGCAGTGAAAGTGATCCCTTCCTTTCTTAAATTACATTTTTGTTCTAGTTAAATACCAGAGCCTCAAAACCTTACATTTCCACTAGCAAGGTATTTTTAAATGGCTTATAAACATAAAATATCCAGGTAGGCATTGCCAATATCCATTAAGGACTTGCTACAAGTTATGGCATTGAGCATTCTTCCAGATGCAAATGGATTTTCTTAGTGATGATCAACTTTATCACAGTTGTACAGGCTTCTAAGTGCTTATCCAATAACTCTGCAAGCTGCAAAACTGACAGTACTATGTGCATCTGCAGGGATTACAGCTAGCTGTTGGAATTGAATTGTAGGGTTTGAACCATTTAGACGTGTATGTGGATACTCTTCAACTCAAAGGGCTATATGTAGTGAACATTTTACTTCATAAATCTGATCTATGCTAGAATTAACCTCAAGTAGAGGCTTTTTTCAGAAATAAATATTCTGTGTAGACTTGGAAGTACAATTTTTATTAAATGACCTACTTGAGCCTAGGATGAAACTCACTCAACCTTTCTCACTTGAGAGCCTGTAACTAAACTCCTCTGGGAAATATGAGGTTTTATATATTATATTGCCAGTAAGGTCTGTGTGTGTTTGAAAGTTTTGTAAATTTTGTCATGCCAAAGTCTTTTATACAAGAAGAGATGGATGCTATAACACTTTGACTATATTTAGGAAAATTTAGGTGAGATCACTTGCACTTAAATGATTTGTTACTCCAACTGACCGTACAATTTTCAAATGAGTACGTCTTGTGATTGCTTTCTTTGTTGCTTCTGGACTTATACATATCACTATCAATACTGACAAGTGGACTTTGTAGAAAACTTTTGTTTAAGGCAGACCCAGAGCTGAAGTAGCGGTCACTAAATCATGACCGATCTGTAGGGTAAAGCAGCATTGTGTTGGCATATGGGAAATCAAACTTGCGAATGGACTAATGCTCTCTATCCTGAGCTGACAGAACATGAGTTACAACCAAGTAATCATACAAGTGCTCAGATACAATAAGAGAACAGCTTAAGGTATGGCCAGAGGTTTCAGCAGACAGGAAAGACGAGGGGTGGTGGGCGATGAGATCCATCCTGCTTTGGGTTTACATTTGTCAGGTGATAAAACTGAAGTATGGCCAGAAATAAAGAAGCAGAAAAAAGAGCTGATGTTAAATTGCAGTGCATCACTGGGTCTAAGAACATTAAAGAATTTAAGAATGAAGTAACTAAAATATTATTAACATGTATTGTTTGCAACTATATATGGCAATGATACTGGAAGATGGCCAAAAATGTACTAGGAAGAGAAAAAACAATGTGGTAAACAGTTAATAGAAATGACAGGCTAGTGAACCGAATTTCAACATCAGAAAAAAAAATCAGTAATAAAATAATTCAAAATTATTTGTTAGGTGTCAGTATGTATTGTACCTGGTTGGTGCAGCTAGTCTGGATTTTCGAAGAGTTAATGATGTTCCTCTAATCTGTTGTGTTCAGAAGTTTTTTGAAACCAAGTTTCAGGCGAAGCTTTGATTCTGGCTTCCTTCTGAATTTAAACCAATCTGATACTGACTTTATTAAAGCAGGGTTGGAACCTTGGCTGTGATGACAAATTAATAACAAAGGTGAAGGAGTTGGGAAACTATAGGAAGTGTTTGAGAGCTATACAAACGCAGTCCAATGTGTGTATATACATACACATACGCACTCAAACCTCAGACAAATGAAGGGATTTCAACACTGGATGGGAATGCAAATTAATTAAGTCAAAGAAGAATTGGGAGGGAAAATAGAAATATCATAACAAAAGAAAAAGAAGAAATCATGGCAGGCAGGATTCCCTACAGACCACTGCCAGATAATTTACGTTTTATGCCATTGTGACATTAGCTTTTTGAAAAGAAAGGAAGAATTCAAGATTTTCAATCACATTTAAAATGTACAGAATTAGTATAACATCTCAAAAGAAATATTTAGGAATATTTTCAAACAAATCAATAAGCGTATATTCAATAACCGTGGCAGGTATAACAAAAAACAGCATTTGGAAAAGTATAGAGGATAACATTGAAAACTTATTCTGCTCGTTAATTAAATAGTACTTCTTTGCCTTTAATAACATGCTTAGTGTATTTTTTTCATCTGTAAAAGGTCATGACAGATGAAAGGTCCAGGGAAGGTAACTAATTAAAGAAAAGGGATACTTAGAGAAATAACTTTTAATGGTTATATCACCCAGCAAGATGAATGTTGAGAGAAAATGCACAGCAGAAAACAGTCATGTCAAAATATAGAAAGAATCTGAGATAAATGGTGTGGTGTAAATACTGATGACCAGCAGAGAGAGAAAATTCAGCAGCCACATTTTTAATCCAATTCCATCTTCTAGGATTCTTTTGACAACCATGTCAAAAGGTAAATTTAAAGTTAGGCCATTGTTTTATAACCCATAGTGTTGGGAATGGGAAGTCTGCACTGCAGCCCCTAGAGAAACTCAGGCTGTTTCAGCTCTCTTAAGGATGTGGCATGCTCTACATCAGCTCAGCTTTGCTGACTGGACCAGAAATGAGGATAAGGTCATGTTCCTGTCCTTCCTGCTCTGTGCTCTTGGGAGCACGGGCATTGGTGATGGCACTTACCTGCTACTGTGCTGCTACCTGGTGTCTTGCAGCATCTCTGCAGGTGTTTTTCCATAGAACATCTACAAAGGCTGGTTATGTTCCAGCCCATACAGTCCACACGAGGAAAGACTTGTGGAGCGTAGTGAAATCCCAGCATCTTCCCATCTCCCTCCCCTTTGTACTGAATTTTAATATTGCTGGTGGTCTCAGCACTTGTGCTCATTTTGAGAACAGATTATTAAGTTTTAGGTACGCATTCTTAGGTTGGCTGAAGCTAGCAGGGGAAAATAATTTGGTCATTACTGCACAATGCACCTGTATGCACTGTATTTTGTGTAGGGATTTATTTACTCATTTAATAATTACTGAGCTGTGAAGCATCTTTTGCAGACTCCTTTGGAAGCTGGGACTAGATGGTACCTCAGTCAGTTTGACTGTAGCTGTTTCTGTGGCTTGTTGCTGTAGCGGTATTACTCGCCTGGGGGAAGGAAGGAGACTATCAAGTTTTTGAGCTCCAGAACTATCTCGTGTGGACCAGTGCATGAGATTAGTGTGATTTACACAGAACATTTGCAATGAACAGCCTCCGTTTTCCAATTTACCCTACATGTGATGAGAAGTAATGTGTTGTTTTCACCTCTGCTTTTTTTGTCTACTTGTGCTAGCTTTTTTGGGGGGCATTTGTTATAACTATTACCAAACTCTTATTACAGTGGCAAGAAAAATAAAACAAAAGCAGTATTATTAAAGAACAAATTACGGGCATGGGAGGAAATCAGCTCATTCAAATGATGACAATTTCTGGAAGAATTTGCTATTGACCAGTCTGACCTGCAAGTGCGGCATATATATATATATATATATATATACGTAATTAGACGACTTGCCCCATTGTATTTCTTAACAAACTGCAGTGGAAAAGAAAAAGGAATGCAACTCATTCTTTTTTCTCTTCATCTAGACATAGTCATAATTTTTTTTTATGGTATCTTTTGATAACCTTTATCTTTTTTATATCCTAAGAGTTCAGCAAAGCCCCACAGCCATGGTTGCCATAATACTGAAGTATTTCATTCATAATGAGCAAACAGCCCAGCCCTCTTTTAATGAGTGCCATATTCCAGTTACAGGCATCTATCTAAAACCTGTAGTTCAGACAGACCACAAGTATTTATCTTTTTTGTCTCAATTTGGGCTTCTCCAACAAGGAGACTGGACAGTAAATTCTGTATGGATGCAGCAGCGAAACCCAGAACTTCTTCAAAAAAAGTACATTGTAAACTCATTGCATTTTGACCCTGCATTTTTTAAAGAACCTACACAAATCCTCTGTTGTGTTTTATCAGTGAGCAAGGCTTGGTTATCATTGTTTTGGTGTACCTGAGAGTTGAGTTGGCCACGTGATGAGCTTTCAATGAGTTAAATTTGCACTGAAGCAAATTATAAAGCAAAATAAATAAAGCTAGGTCTAGAGCTGAATAAAAAATAAGACTTAAAATTAAGACTACTTTATTCCTCTTTAATTGTCCTTCTGCATAGCGAATTCTAGCAGTATTCTTTTCAAATCAGCCCAAATACAGCAAGATATGTCAGACTTTGAGGAAACTGTGGAACTGAAATAATTCTTTGAGCTGTATTCCTAATTGAACTTTGTATTTCCATCTTGAACCAAAATGACTGCTTTCAAAAACCAAGTAGGAAAAAGCATTAAATATTTCACCTAAATAGGCAAAAGCAGGTCGAATTTTATTAATAAGTAGAATGTTTTAATTAATGGAATTCTAATGAACTATGTCTCTTCTCATACTTATCACTGAATTTGAATGAATTTATAGGTAATTACATGATTTTTTTTAATTTAATTGTTAATGAATTTCAAGTCAGGAAAATTTTCACATATAGACTTCAAAAAAATTTAAAAATCTGGATTATCGTCCTTGCTGTAATTTGAAGGCAGGCAAATAAGCAAAGTACAATGTAGCTGTAGAGAGCTGGAAGGAGTCAAGCTGGTGAAATACCCAAGGCTTTGAAGGACCAGTCCTGTCATCCTGAATTGTACTGGATGAAATGCCCTCCTGGGACCAATAGAAGGTCTATGAATCATTTTTTAGGCACAAAGATTATGGCCCTGTTTTGAAGACATAATGCAGTCCTTGTGTGACACTTTAGGCTTTGCAATCGCCAGTGCCCAAGGAAGGAGTCCACCCACAAAGATTCCGCCATGTGCACTCAGCACCCTGATCAGTTGGTATCAGTTGACTGGGTGGCAATGACTGAATCCTCATTAGACTATATTCAGATAAAGTTTTCTATTTGTAAAGAATAATTTACTTGTAACTGCTATCTGTCCTTGCCACAGTATATTCCAATGTGCTAGACCAGCGTTTAATAAAGTCTATAGACATGTTTATAAAATGATTGTTTAGGGAGAGAAAAAACAAACTGGAGAACAAGCTTGATTTTAGTCCTTTAAACTCTCTATGTCTTTATATCAATTAAAAGTGCATTTCTCATCCTGTCCCCTTCCCAACTAAACATACACTCACCCTCAGTTACACTGTGGAGGTTGGTTGGTTGCTTGTTTTTAAGTATTCTCCTTTTTTTATGGATATTGCATTTGGACATCTGCTATGGGGAGAATTCAGATCTTTCCCTTTTCCCTGTCTGTCTGAACTGTATTTTTATTAGAGAAATCCTGCTTCAAATAAGAATGGAAGAAAAGTTAAATGAGAGAATAAATGGAGTAAAATGTTAAAGCCAATCAAGTATAAACAAACTTTGGCTTAATAGCTCCCTACAAGCTCATCCTAAAGCAAGAAAGCCAGCTCTGGGAGAGGCGGAGGCTGGGGAAAGTAAAATAAGCCCAAAAGACACATATTACACATTTCACAACAATAATAAAGCTAATGAAGTAAACCAGGTAAAAGAAAGCTGATGCTTCCTGTTAATTTGGTAATAAAATCAATGTTGATCTTCCAAACCAGTATTTAAGCAGCTGAGCATACTGGTTGGCCACCTATAGGCACAGAACAATCTTAAGATACTAACTGCCTAACAACTAAAACTACCTGGAAAATGTGAGGAAGATGAGACGTGATGTTTGAGGAGGCATGTTTCATGCAAATTTGATTTCAGCAAAATTTGGAATAAATTCTATGTCTATTCCCCAGCATTTATTTCAAATTGGAGTTTATTAGTCAACATTTAATTTAATGAGTATCACAGCATGATATAGCAGAAAGTAGCTAAGCAGATTACTGCTAGATGTTAAAAAGCTCATCGTTACACAGATATGCAAATAATTAATATAGGTGCCAGATACACCTCACAGTTGAATTTGAATGTGTTTGCCATTGTGCCACAGCCCCAATATCTATTTGATGTCTGCAGCACTATGCATTTTCCTCCATCCTTGTCATTTGTCTTTGCTGCTGCAGATTATTATTTACTAATAGGCAGAGAACAGTTCTTTCTCCTTGTGTTGCCTTTATTTCCAGACTTCGAGCCCTGCTGTTTCTCATTCTGAATTCCCATCCAACGGCAGGTGCCAAGATTCAAATGTACATTATCTACGGGCAGTAGGATCAGCCCGCTTGTGTAACATCAGTTGAAGTGAACCACTCACTGTGCTGGCTGCATTTTAATATTTGTAATTTCTCTTTGGAAGACATGTTATTTTGGGGAGCAACCAAATGCAGTGTAAGCTGCACACAAGGGGAGATCTACAAATGGGTTTCTAAATCAAGGCTTCTGTAAATTAAAAAAAAAAATAAAATACAAAACAAACCAGAAACAAACCAAAACAAGGAAACTTAGAAGCATGTAACTGGAGAATCTATTAGGCCCAATCCACCCACAACCATCTGGAGCAATAAGTTATCTATCTAATTTGTCTAAACAAAACTTTGGACATGACATGGGCAGAAATGAGGTGAGTAAGTTGAGCTGAAATAATTTGCACATTAATCTTTTTAAAAGTCCAAAAGGCCAGGAGGGCTGATTTTAAGAATTGCTGAATGTGATTACCATAATAATGTGAAATAGACCATTTTATAGGGAAAAAAACCTGCTCCCACTAAAGCCAATAGCAAATCTCACTGACTACAATAGTAGTGGGATTGGTCTACTAAGTAGCAAACCATGCTTTAGAAAAATCAATACTTCAATTTCACAAGGTAATACGGATAGCAGTATAGTTGCCTATTATCAGACCTCGTAGTCTGTGGATTTTCTCTCTAATAATACAGAGGTTCAGCGCCTATCTTATGAATCGTTGAAAGGAAAGACATGAGCCATTTCAAAGCGTTTCCCCTGCCCTAGCCGGGAAAGCTCGCCAGAGGCAGGATGCGCGGTGCGGAGCGGGCCTCCATCAGCGCCGCGCACCGAGGATTACTCCGAGAGGAATGACTGCCTCGCTCAGGAAACAAAATAGCATTAATCGCTGTGGATCTGGCTGTAGCGTTTGATGCCCAGAACTCGAAACCCAACTCCTAGTATCTGTCAGCAATAACCAGAAATGCCCCGAAACGAGTCAGGTGCTCATCTCAGACCACACCGCAAAAAAAATACCGGTGACATTTTTATTTTGTATTTTCTTTTTGCCTTTCAAGCGTTGCAGCGTTGTGATTCAAAGCAGAGCTATATCCCATGCGTTCGTCTTTACACAAAGGATATAGATAGATTTTAACAGACCTCGGGGACGGGGCTGAGCGTTCTCTCACCGCCCGCACAAGGGCAGCCAGACCGCCGTGTTTTCATTCCCTGGAGCACAAACCAGGGAGTATCTGGGTCCCTCCGCTCTGGGGCACCCCGTGCCCCAGCAATCTGTGCGAGCGGCGGCGGGAAGGGCCGGTGTGTGTGTCCGTCCGTCCCCCGGGGCGACGGGAAGGGGAAGCGGCGGCCGTTTGCCGGCGGGAGCCGCGGTGACCGTGACTCCATTGGACATAATGAGCGCAGCGGCTCTGCAGCCGGCAGACACCGCCGTCACCCCTCCCCCTGCAGCCATATGGTGCCGTAAACAACCGCCGCGCCACGCGGGGTCCGCGGCTTGTTGTTGTTGTTGTTGTTCCCTGCCCCGCGTCCCCGGGGGTGCCGGCCGGTGCTCCAGGGCGCACCTTGACGGGCACGGGGCGGGGGGGCAGCGGAAGGGCCATCTGTCGGGGACACCCGTCGGGGGGCCGCCACGCCAGCTGGGTGCAGGGGGTCCCCTGAGGGGTGAGGAGGCGGCCCTCTCCCTTCCCCTCCTTCCCCTCCCGGTGCCGGCCCCGCCGCTGCGGCTCTACGAATTGATTCAGGGCCGGGGCTGGCATTGAGGGCACGGGGGAGGGGGAGCTGGCGAGGGTGCGGCTGTGCCGCCATGGCCTCCCCTCGCCGGTTCCTATGGTAACAGTGGAATACCTCCGGGACACACACACACACCCGCGCCCGCTCCTCACTCCCACTCGTGACGGGGGGGGGGCCCGGCCAGCGGGCCCTCGGCAACGCCTTCCCCCCCGCCGCGCCGCGCCGTTCCCATGGCGACGCGCTGTGGCAGCACCTGAGCGGCCGCCGCCGCCGAGGCAGTGCAGAGAGGCTCCGGTCTGGGCAGCGACTGCCCGCCTGCCGCCTCCCTCCGCTTCCCGCCGCAGCCCGGCCTGGCTCCCCTGGGGCCTACAGCGGGACTGTGTCCGCCCGCCCTCCGCAGAAAGGGCTCCGGTGGGAAGGGGCGGAGCGGGATCCGCCACCCCGCGGGCCGCCGCGACTCGGCCTCAGTCCGCGGCCCCGGTAGGCAGTACCACGGAGGCGGGGAGAGTAACGTGAGGTAAAATAGCTCCAGTGTATTTTAAGTGCAACGACTGCTTTGTGTCAGCCCAGTGTGGTGGTTGCTGGTGGCACAGCTAGCAGCCAGAGTAGTGCTGGCGCTGGAGACGGGTGGGTGATACCGTCCTTTGTCCGGAGCAGTGAAGCAGGCAGCCTGGGTGGGTTTCTGTGCCAGCCTGCCCTGTTCCCGGCAGAAGATGAGTGCTGGTGTGCCTATGCAGTGGTATGTGGCTGGTATCGTTTTCATCACGGCGCTCTCAATGCCCACAGCACACTTTGCGCTATGGCTATATACCCTGCGGACACCACAGGCCTCTGGGGACCAGTGGATTGACTTAGGGAATCCCTTGTCATTGGAAGCAACCCCCAAGTATTTTAAATAAATGCACCATACTATGATGTGATGCCACATGAAACCCTGCTGGCAGCTGTAGTGCAGCCCAAATACTTGATGTAAATAGTGACATGTCATGGTTGGTGTGACTTGAAATGGAGGGAATGGAAATAAAACTTTGTGCCATTGTCAGTGCTGCTGTTTCCCCTTGCATCTTGCTTTTGCCAGAACCCAGCGCTTGAGACAGTGCTTGCTTAGCAGGCCTCGTGCTCTGTTATCATGGGTATGTAGCTGTATGGTATGTTGTATAGTATATAGAAACATCGAATGGTTTAGGCTGGAAAGGAGCTTAAACATCATCTAGTTCCAAGGGACATCTTGCACTACACCAGGTTGCTCAAAGTGCCATCTTGGCTTTTTTTGTCTCCTGGTTTCCACTTGTAGTGAACAGTCATTCCTTTTCCATTCAGGGTGTCTGTTTCAGCTCTGCATATTCACTGAAACAATGCGATCTCCTGAGACCGTATCCAGATCTCAAGAGATCCCTTCCAACCCTAATGATTCTGTGATTCTGCTGCCTTGCATCCATCCTTACCAGACCTCAGTTATGCTGGGTATCATGAGTTACAGAGGCAGACTCACAGAATCATAGAATGGTTTGGGTTGGAAAGGACCTTAGAGATCATTTAGTTCCAAACCCCCTGCTGTGTTCAGGGACACCTTCTACTAGACCAGGTTGCTCAAAGTCCTGTCCAACCTGGCCTTGAGCACTGCCAGGGATGGGGCAGCCACAGCTTCTCTGTGTAATCTGTGCCAGTGTCTCACTACCCTCACAGTTAAGAATTTCTTTCTAATGTCTAATCTAAATCTACCTTCTTTCAGCTAAGCCATTTATAGCTATCTCTGAAAAGTAGTGTTGCTCAGCTTTTGGCCCTCAGGGTAATAAACAGGACATAAAAATGGTTGCATTATAGTAATGATATGAAAATATGGTTTTGAGTCCCTGATGTGCAAATACTGATCTGCTATATTTTGAAGCCAGGTCAGTCCCTCTGAAGAATACTCGTGAGTGCCTTCCTCCTTGTAGCTGAACGGGGTAGCCCAGGAACTGGGAAGATGAGGTGGACAGGAGGAATGTCCTTAGCCCCATGTACTATAAGAGGTTTCTCTTTTAACTGTAATATGAAAAAAAATACTTTTTATCAACTTGCCTAAATGATGGAATACAGCTGGAGGACTCCCATTGTCTTTAGTAGAGCACAGCTGAGACCTAAAAGATAGTAAAATACTTTACCAATAACAACGTCACCAATGAAAATAAAAATTGAATTCCTTTGTGAAAAACTAACCAGAAAACCACATCTGTATCCTAAAGATGTTGAAGTAAAAAAAGAGTTGGAAGCTTTCTTTTTCTTTATAGACGTTAAAATAGCTTTAAAATGGCATGTTATTAACTGTTACAATTTCATTGTGGGTCACATGGTGTTTGTCATTTTTTCTTAAAAAATCCAGTCTCCAGTCAAACACTTGTGAAAATTCTACTTTTATGTTAAAGAAATCAGGAAAAATTCCTTCAGTAATCCCCATGGAAGAGATTGTCAGGCTTAGCAAGAACTCCCTGTCAATTCTCAGAATCTCTCAAGGCCCTTGGGTATTTCATTATTGGCCTTTGGACTGAGAAGTGTATAAGATGCTAGGGGTTAGTGTGGTTCTAGAGGCTGATACTGTTGATTTATAAACCATGAATGGTCTTGTAGGCTGCTGTTTGAGAACTTTCGCTTTAAACTCTGAACGTGTTCCAAGTGCACCCCATAGACCTAGGAACCGGGAAACAAAACAAATGTGGGCTTTTCCTAAATTGTAAGATTTTTCAGGCTAATTTAATGATTTCCATACCCTATTTCATTAATTCAAATCATCATCTAAATAATTAATATTAAAACAAAGGCCATAAATGTGAAAGATGAGAAAACAAAGGCTATAATTTCAGCAAAATCCTTTCAACATAATGCCTAGTAAGATCTTTGAAAAAAATTTCAGAAGGTGCTCCAAATAACAAGACCAGACTAAAATTTAATTATGGAGATAGGAACACTCAATACATCTTGAATTATATAAAGCTCAGATTTGTTATAGGGCAGTCTAGAAGCTTCAGTTTTTGAAGTTTGAAATCAGATTGTAAAAGCTTCACATGTAAAAAACTCTATGTTTATGCTGCACTATCAAATAAGCTCTGGAGAAGGACAGCATTCTAGTGCATGGCTTGTTGAAGACTCTATTATTTCCCAGGTGCCATCTCACCACAACTGGGAGGCATTGCTGCTGCTGCAGCACAGGAGCACATGAGAATCAAATGTGAAAGCAATGTCATGCAATTGCAGTGGCCATGCCATTGTTTCTTGGCCCCATAACTCAACTAGGTTGACTTCTGTGGGACCACAAATTGCAAAATTAATTGCCACAATACCTACAGCATCAATAACTTGCAAGAAGTAGTTCAAAGAATTTATTTAGTTTGTCTTATAAATATCATCAGTGGAGTTGGTAGTAATGGTTCCTTCTAAACTGTTATGATCATCAGTACTGTAAAAAGGAGCGTGGCCAGCAGGTTGAGGGAGGTGATTCTCCCACTTTACACTGCTCTTGTAAGACCCCACCTACAGTACTGCATCGAGCTCTGGAGCCACACAAGAGGGATGTGGACTTGCTTGAGTAAGTCCAAAGGAGGGCAGAGGGCCAGAGCGCCTCTCCTATGAACACAGGCTAAGAGAGTTGAGCTTGTTCAACTTGGAGAAGAAAAGCCTCTGGGGAGACCATTTTGTGGCCTTTCAGTACTTAAAGGGGACTTATAAGAAAGATGGAGAGAGACTTTTTAGCAGGGCCCGTGCTGACAGGATAAGAGGCAATAAAGTTAAACTGGAAGAGGATAGATTTAGATTAGACATTAGGAAGAAATTCTTTACTGTAAGGGTAGTGAGACACTGGAACAGGTTGCCCAGAGAAGCTGTGGCTGCCCCATCCCTAGAAACGTTTAAGGCCAGGTTTGGTGTGGCTTTGAGCAACCTGGTCTAGTGGAAGGTGTCCCTGAACATGGCAGGGGGTTTGGAACTAGATGGTCTTTAAGGTCCCTTCCAACCTAAACCATTCTATGATTCTGTGATTCTGTGAGTCTGCCTCTGTAACTCATGATACCCAGCATAACTGAGGTCTGGTAAGGATGGATGCAAACAGTAGAATCACAGTCATAGAATCATTAGGGTTGGAAGGGGCCTCTGGAGATCTGGATTCTGTCATCTTAATAGATCTCATTGTTTCAGTGAATATGCAGAGCTGAAATAGATACCCTGAATGGAAAAGGAGTGACTATAAGCTACACGTGGAAACCAGGAGGCAAGAAAAAAAAAAAAAAGGATAAAAAAAAATAGCATCTGAGCAGAAAATCTTATAGGAAAAAATAAAATGGAGCAATACTTTTTGCTTCAACATTCAAAATCTGAAAATGTTTCAGAAAGACTTTTGTCTGTATCATCAGAAATGATAGAATGTGTTTGTGAAGATGCCTGAAGAAAAAGTATTTCTGACCCCTGGAGGAGAATGCAATGATGGCATTGTGTTGTGAAGTACACTCAGGTGGCAGGTTACTGTTAAAAATGACTGAACAAGGTGGGAACTGGGCTATACTTGTGAGTAGATAGATGGGATAAAACCCCAGACACAGAATGAAACCCCATCCTAAATGCATTGTACCAGCTGGTGACAGCTACCTCCAGAGCCTGTTCTTTTTTCTTAGGCAACATGTAGCCAGCTTGCCATGCCAGTGAAATATTATTGAATCAAACTGAATTTAATTTCACACACCCCCATACATGAAAACCAAGCACACATTTACCAGACATGCAGCTGTGCCTGATTTCTCCCCAGAAAGCAAATTCCAGGATATATGCAGAATACCCCCAAATGAAAACTTATGCTAGAAATTATTTGATTTGATGAGAAGTGACTGTATCATTTCCTTTTAAAGACTGTAGCACTCAGAATACACAGTACCATAATAGGCTATTTGCACAGAACAGAACAGGGCTTGTCCTCGTGGTCTTTTTAACGTCTTCCTGGTGATCCATGCTGATTTGGCAGTTGTAGACGTAGGATTTTGAATTTAGAGCTTTCCTAGTGAGGAGGAACTGGCCTTATGTGTGGTTTGGGTAGCAGGTGTGTTACATCAGTAAAGTAATAGCATATTTCTCCCAGAGCAGACAAGGCTTAAATGATGTAGATAAAGTACATACTCAGTCCCCATAGCTGACTCCATCTGTTGGTGCAAGTGCTGCAAAGCCTTTTAGGTTTTTTGGAGATAGTGGTTGCTATAAAGTGCAAACAAATGAGTGGGTGCAATGTATTTACAGAAGAATATGGTACAAGAATTACTACTACACTGACGTCCTTGATTTTACTAAATGTGTCTCGATACATATGATCTCCTTCTGCAGTGTGTCTTGGGAAATGTAGTCTGGGAAAAATCAAGCCTGTGGTAAGGAAAAGGTGAAGGTTTGAGAAAAGCAAATTGCAGCTTCCTGTGGGCACAGCAGCATCTCAGAAGATACAGTTTAATGTTGAATTGTTGCAGAAAGAAGCAATATACTGAATTTGCAAATTCAGTCCTTGTTCTGTTCAGCAGAATAAAAATGTTGTTCGTGTTGTCAGCAAGATGAGAACAGATGTTGGCTCTCCTTGTTGCATAGGTTAGAAGCTTTATACCCTTAGCCATCCCTAACATATATGTGAAACTGTGATATCTGTACCTGTGTCAGCTTTGCTGAGGAACTGAAACTGATGGCAGTGTGTCCTGGTCCTTTGCAGGCAGACCATCATTTTAGAGAGAACAGGATGATTTGGGAGGTTGAGCCATAGTTTATTAAAATCAATGTGAGTCTTCAGTGGGCTTTTTAATTATGTTATTATTTGTGAAGAAAGAATATGCTGGACCCTTTGCAAGGGAAGGTGTTTTTGGCAGGAGCAGAACAGGAATTGGGAGCTCTGCTGGAAACAAGGCAGTGATACGGCAAAGCCTTCGGGAGGTGATCGCCTATTTCTCACTGCCACTGAGAGGCCCGTGCTAACTCTTTCTCAGCAGATATGATCTATTATGGAAGAGAAACTCTATTCCTCAAATGAGCCTTAGAGAATGTTAATATTGTGTCTGTCTTCCAAGTGAACATAACTGAGGAACAGCAGCACAGCAATATGCAAACCTTTTGTAGCAGGTGGTTGGCATGAGCTCATCCAAAAGTTCTGTATTTACCTCTATTAGTCTGTAAAATAGTCTCTCAGAGGTAGTGATGATAGCTACGTCAAAATAGTCATTTAAGACCAGACGGAAGAAAGTACATCATAAGCCGCAGAAGGCAGTCCCTTTTCTGTCAGGGGATGGGCTAAGTGACCATTTGTTTTTTCTTTCATCTGTAATGTCCCTGATTTTGTGTAGTGCTACTCATCTCAAGAGATCCCCCAGCACATTGCAAGTATGTAATGCACATAACCGTGAATTACAACCAGCTCTGGATTGGCTGGCCATAGCCATCAGTCAAGCTGCACACAGCATGTGTACATAGCGAAAGGAAGGGAAACATTATTGTCATTATTATTACTGAAGACATCCGAGTGCTGTGTCCTGTTATCTTACTTCAGCCAGTGTACACAGAGGAGCGAGAAAATGAGCGGGTCACTTTATATCGGTGAATTATGGTTTTGCTATAGTTTGAACACAGCAGTTTAAACTAAGATTTTGGGAGACAGAGCACCAAATTCTGGTAAACCTGATGAATAATACAGTCGTTACTGTCCGTTTCATACATAATTGAATTCTAACACTGTGTTTCAGCTTTTCTTCCTGTTCTACTAAACAGCTGAGAAATTTAAAACATTATTCTTTTTATATAAAGCGAGAAAGTGCAAGTAAGGATACATACTCAAATAAAAACATGTTAATATAGTGCTTGGTTCATGTTTTGAGCACAGGATTGTACTAATAGTTACAAAGATTTGTATAGTTTGCATATTAACTGTTGCATATATGAAAGAATAATTATGAACTTTAATTATAGAGAGCAGACTATTTCATCTGCATCTTTCCTTTTCTTTCATCAACTGTGCTTTAAGTATATTAACATTAGCATGCAAAACAATACTGTATGGTAGTAAATTCATGGGCATGCCTAGATTAAGGCACAGACTTGCAAACATCTGATTAATAGCGAGTCTTCAACTTGCAAATACCCTGATTTCCTGCCTTCTATCATGCATCAGGTGTTTGGTAAATCTGATTGCCTACTTATTCAAAACACCTGTTTTTGCAGTACTGTTGAGGAAATAAGAAGTTTTCCTTTACTATTTGACTGTTCCTTTAATTCTGCTAAGAGAAGGGATAGTGGACAGCATCATTACTGATCAGAGCTGGGGTGTACTTTTCATCTTCACTAAAAAAATTAAAAAGCTGGTATTTATAAAAACTAGGAAGACAAATTTACCTGATGTCATGGTTTAAGTGAACCCAGGACATCTGATAAAACAGCATTTGCTGTACTGTGATTTGTAATTACCATTGTTTTGAACTGTTTGCTGTTCAGGGCATGGTCCAGATTTGATGCAGGAAATGTTCTGAATAAAATTCACATAACTGCAACTCTGACCCCTTTCTACTGGGAATTTACAGTCCAGACATCTATGTCTGTTTTAGTTTCAAAGCGACATAATAAAGGAAAATAATTCCATTTACTGTTCTGGTTTATAATCAGTGCTACATGTGCATGTTAGATGAGACTGCAAAACATTTATAAGGAAATTCATAGAGACATATCTTGTAAGTGCAGGCTTTCAAGGAAGGGGACTGCTATGCAGTAAAGATCTGAATGAAGGACACAATAATTGTGAACCTGCTGGATTTCATTGCCAGTGGCAGTACAAAGATACTGATTCCCAGCCCTGAGATGAGTGGTGGTGCCTGAGCATGCCTGAGAGAGAACATGCTTACAGTCCCTGTGGAAATTGCTAACCATAAATCTATTTAAGCCCTGGAAAAAGTGTTTGGACTGCATGAAAAGCTGCAGATGGACTGAGAGAGGAGCAAGGGGGAGAAAAAGTAAAAGGTAGCTGTGAAAATGTATTGTATTTTGCTTCTTATGTAAGAAGAACCACTATCACTCCCACAGGCATTTAAGCAGTCTTCTCTCTGCTTTCAGAAGGGCATTAAGTAAGGCAAGAAAGACTTATGTACTTATAGTGCTTATTGAAGGAAAGGTTGCTAGAGTTTATTCAGAGGAATACTGAGTTTTCTGGGTTTTTGAAGAAGTTCAGGAGACTGTTTTAGATGGTTGTATGCTTTTAGTGCATAACCCTGTCGGCCAAATAAGAGTTTGGTGGGCTTTTATGAAGGTTCATGTGGAACACTACCAAGTGTTTTCTGTCATAGAAGCAGCTTTAGTTTAATATTTGATACAGCGGAATATTCCCTCTAAAGGAGATTACCCAAAGGATTCCGAAAGGCTCCCTCTTTCAGTCACCGCCACCATTTCCCTCTTAGATTCTTTTTAGATATATATTTCACTTACATCACTTTAGCAAAAAATAATTGGCAAGGTGAAAATGTAGATCAGCGTTGAAAATTTCTCCTAAGTAAAGTCTGGCTAAGACTGACTTCAGTGTACAGTAGCAGCGTGTTTGTGCTGTATGGTGGTATGAACTCTCCATCTGCAGACGTCAGCCTCCTAACTATCGCTCTGGTCAGGACTGAACATATGGTTGAGCAGTGTTTTTCAAAACTTGGATTGGCCTCTTCATGCTTTGTTTACAGTTGAGGAAGGGAGGAAGAAGAAAATGAGTTTAAAGAAATTGGTGTAAATTATCTGACTATCCGTCACAGTGCTTCCTCACAGAAACACAGGTTTTTGCATCTGGCATGTGTTCTTGCCTAGGTTACCCAGGAGAGAAAAGAGCTGTGGTGGTGCTGAGGTCGTTTCATTTTGTAAAACCTGGTCTGTGCACGTGCACACGAGCATTTGTATAATCATAGAATGGTCCTATGAATATTAACAAATATAATAAAACCCTCCAATATTCTTTATTTGCTAATTTAATTTGATGATACTTTAAGGTTCATTCAAGGTCTGACATAAAATCAGAAACCTTTTGGTTTGGCTTTTTTTTGTGTGTGTGTGTATTTTTGGAAGGATAATTTCTGCACCCTTCATAATGAATTTTCCTGAAAAACATGTTTAGATGTTTGGTTCATGGCATTTTCTGGCTACGCTGAAAACTTACTACCAGTATCTGACATGACATTTGCTTCATGACATCTGTTTCAGAACTGGTGGGGAGATTGTGTATGCAATGTTTTGCCTGATTTTGCTAGGTACTGTGTTATTTCATCTGAAACAGACCATAATTCCCCCTACAGTTCCTACTCATCAGGGCTGTAGCACCACTAATGCTAAAGCCACCTGCAGGCAGAAGTCACTGCACCGAGTTGTGCCTATCTGACAGCATAGTCCCCCGTGGCCTGTATTGCTCCTCAGGTAACATTACCTGTGCAGTTACAGCGACCCCCTTTCTTATTCCTGCCTGTTTGTCCTTGCAGAAATGTAGAGGGACCTCCATTAGAGGCTCTTAGTTTATACGCTAGGAATATTTAGTCTGGGAAGTACCTCTTTGCTCCCTGCAACAGCTTTCTTCCAGTGTAGGAGGTATGTTGGTGATGTGGTTGGAGAACCAGGCCACGAACAGAGCATGAGGCACTCTGGAGACTCCTGCCTCCTTTGGCCCTGGAGCTGGGGATAGTTGTCATTCAAGTAAGGCTGCTGAACCAGTGCCTGGGTTATAACAGCACCAAGGTTTTATGTGGGTGATGCACAGCTACTAATATTTTCTCATCTGTCCCTACCATAAGCTGCCTGTACAGCACCAGTGCAGCTTAAAATCTGATCCCCAGTGTCCTTACTGATGTTGCTAATGAGGTTACCAATTAATGGCACCTAATGGCCTGTTGTAGCAGTGGTTTTGGTGACAGAGACAGCTGTCCTCTGGGAACTGTGCTGAGACTGTGAACTCATTTTGTATAAGCAAGTGAACAGCTGTTGCAGAAACATCAATGGGAGGGATTAGGTCACTCACTTCATCTCCCTTCCACCCCAGGGCTATTCCTTGCAGTTGGCAGCAGGTGGAAGGAGTAAGCATCTTTAAGGGACAAAAGCCTTTGCTGAAGTGACACCAAGAGCTCTAGACACAAAACCACTATGTCCCAATAGCAGTCTGCTGATCCATCCTGTTCCCCTGACTTTCTGAAGTATTTTATCAATTAATTAAGACTTTGAAGCAATTTATTATTTGTTTAGAAGTTCTGTCACTGAGATGTGCTGATCTAAGGTGTGGTATCTTCTTAGCAGGCAGTTGCAGTATATCACTCTTGGCACATGCGTATCATGTCATTTATTGGAAAAGCTCCCTCTGTGAACACCCTTGCATCAGAGGCTTGTGAGCATTTGGAATATAATTTTAAAACATACATTTAATTTCTCAGGCCACACTTTGGGGTGCTGAGTTCTCATTATTTAAGCTTCACTTTAGTCTTAGGTTACTTTTGGAGTACAGTAGTTGCATTTCATCAGTCTGAAAAAAGGTGGCATTATAGATCTACATTGCGTTCCCCTAGTGCTTGAATACCTGTAAAGTATAGCACACTTTATGTAATTGTTCATTTTTGGAACATGACAAGAATATTAAGGGTTAACATTTAGTTAGCCGCTTGCCCATTTGTTTTTGCTGAACTGATGACAATACCAGATATTATAACATAGAAAAAAAGCCAAAACATGCTAAACTGGACTGCCCTAGGAGTCATACCATTCATTTTAAAAGCCTCTACAGTCAAAAATATTTGAAGAGAATTAGTTGTTTTGTCCTGGTAACCTGATTTGGGAAAAACAAATCTTTTCATGCTCACCAAATTACTATACTGATACAGAGAGCTGTCTATTTTGAGATGAAAATAAACCTGAGTTTTGTATGTATCCTCATTGCTAGGAACTTTCAGAAGCAAAGTTTCTGAGTGCTGAACTGTCAGAGTGGGGAGCTGAAGTCCCTTCCCTTCAAAGTAGTTACCATGAGTCGCTGACCCTTCCAGATTACCTGGAAGACCCAAAAGGCAGTTCGCCAGCTAAGCAGTTAGCTTGGCATTGTAATCTCTGAAAAACCCTTGCGGTAACTGTTTACAGGTTGGCAGATAAAATTATCTGATAAAATGCATGGACAGTAGAAAACCATGATGTATTTAAGGGAAATATCAGTATTTGTACACTCAGTGGTCACTTGTGCGTCACCGAGTTGTCATCCTTCCATTTTTTGGCTTAGCTTTGTGGTGTATTTACAATTTTTTGAACAACTGAAGAGGTCTGTACACAGAAAGATTACCACCAGCCTCAGAATCACTTCTTTGAAGTTTTGTTGATGTTTCTCAGTTAGGAGAAATCCTATTTTATAGCTATCCTAATACTTACCTCTATGTTCAGTTTTACTTTCAGTAAAAGAATAACTTCACTTTAATGGGATGAATTTTCACACACTTTCATCCCTTTTCATGGTTAAGCTTGAAGTTCTTGGCAGTTATTTAAGCTTAAAAACTGTAATTTCTTAGAATTCACACAATTACAGAAGTCTGGTAGAAGTACCTAGATGAATCATCTAATGAGTCATCAAGAAGGAATAAACACATTAAAACTTTGAGCATGAATGTGAGCTTAAACAAAAACTTCAGTTAAATTTGGCAGTTACACTCCTTCCCTCTTCAGTTATCCTTAATATCCTGCCTGGGCTTATTAGCTCTTAGCTACTTACTGGAGTTTGAAGTGGGTGAGTGAAGTGTGCTGAAGATATCCAGAACTGTGGTGAGTGTTTAAAAACAAAAAATAGACTGCAAAGTCAAAACTTAATTGTTTCTAATAGAAAACTAACACACTAGAAAAGAGGCAGCATCCTTCAGGGAACACAGTTACAGTCTGGTTATCAAAAAAAGAGGAATAGTTATTACTTCTTTTAGAATACAGACTTCTGAACAAACTATTTTGAAACGGTCTAAGATCAGAAATTATTTTAGAGATTGTTTTTTAGAATTATAAATTCTTTGATAAATTATAGTTAAATTCAATTTAATGAAAATATGCAGTTTGCTAAATTATTTTTTTTTGTTGTTCTTGTTAGAAATTGACCAAAACTGTTCACCTTTGACATGTGAACTGCCATCTCCCTACAGGTGTCATATGTGCTCTTCCTCTCTCTCCGTCCAATTCTAGCTTTGGTTCGATTGGAATTGTCCCACACTCTTCACTGAATGTGATGCATTTAATGCCTGGGTTAATTGTTCCTGTGTTAAATTTGCCAACTCAACATACTTTGTAGACAGCATACAGCATGAGTTTGCATTCTTTATCAAAAAAAAAAAGAAAAGGAAAAAAGGCCAGCTGTAACCAGACTGCATCTTATGATAGAAGCATTGTCTATTATTTTAACAGGCTGAGGAGGCAGATATTTGCTGAAGAGAGAGGCAGGTAGAGGGAGTAATGTGGTCTCCATGTATGAACAGGTTTCCATGTAAGAGCAGGTTTTTGTCTGGTTTCTTTCTGCTCTTCCCAGTCATACCAGGGCCATGTGTGTCCCTGAGCATATTCCTCATTGGTTTGGGTAATGCTCGCTTCAATGCGCATGTGCGAAAATTCTTATCTTGTTTTCTTACTAAGGAAGCTATAGCTGCATCCTCAGTGGCATTTAAGTTTGAAGAATGAATGTGCCTTTGCAGCAGAGCTCCTGACCATGATCGCAGTGCTTCATTTCACACTGCAGTGTTTTTTCAGTGCATGAACCAGATTTCTTCCAGTGAAAGAAAAGTAACATTTGTTCTAGGCATGCACCTATTGGGTTGCAACCAGAAGTGAGTGTCTGGTGCAGGGGATCAGGTTAGAGCTAGCCTGAAATAAATATGGTGTGGAATGATCTCCTTGGTGTCAACTGCTTTGCTCTACAGACCTGGTGCTCCTTTGGTGCCCCATTTACTCAAGGAGATACAGCTCATGGTGTTTGGTTAGCTTGTAGCGACAGACTTCACAAATAATAAAATGTGACCTGTCCAGTGACCATTGTTGTTCATAATGGTTGTAAAAATGTTCAAACACTTAAGGAAAAATATAATCAGGTCTTAGTGTCCTGAGGAGAAAGAGCATCCAGGCCTCAGTTAAGAAGTAACTCTTAACTGTGATGAGTAAACTGTAACCAGGGCTCTACCTGTCCTGTATTCCAAAATGGGGTCTTCTCTGCTATTCCTTCAGGGCTCTGAGTGCAGCTGATCTTAAGGCAGCTTTTTGAAATTGCCTCTTGCTTCCCATGTCCAAGTTTAGTTTCAGTAGGAGACACAAGAGTCAGTCATCCACACTTCTGAAGAAAGATGAAAAAGAAAAGTTTCTGCCCTTCTCCAGTATGGAAAGAACTTTAAATATTTATCTCAGAGAACACTGGCCAGGTTATTATCCTGTTCATGCTAAAGTGGCCTCTGAAGATACCTTTGAAGATATCTTGTCTGTCATGAAATAACCCTCGGTCCCATTTTATTACACTTAAAGGAAAGGTGACAGACCTTCCCTTTGCAGTTTGACAAGTTGGATTTCACAACCCATTCTGTCCAATTGCTGGATCTTAATTTAATAGGGTTAGTGATTCACAGCAGATGGTTATCTCACCTGAAAGGACCCAGTAGGATTGTCCTGTTGGGTAGGATCTTTTATTCTTACAATGGCACTCAGCATTCACCATTATTGTTTATGGACAGAGATTTGGCTTTGGTGCTTTCCCAACATCTGGACTGGTCCAAGAGATGAAGAAGAAAGGGACTTCTGCTCCGTATTGATTTGGCCTCTTTAGCTGTTTATTAGGTCTCTTGGACTCCTCTGTCAAGACAGTTAGAGGACTTTTTCTCACCTACAGCTTTCCTAACATCCCCAAACTTGGTTGCTTAGTTTTAGTCTCTTATCTCAAATGACATATTGATTTGCCATTTTATCTCACTTTATTCTCTTTATTTTCATGGTATATTTCCACAGTTAGTTAGACTTGTTGCTGCCATATCCTGATTACTGGTTTAGTCCTTGTAGGATTTATTGTTCTAAATGTTCCAGAGAAAGGACTTAGCTGGAAATGGTTTGGGTGTTTGTATATTAAGATATTTGCCTTAATAGAACTCTGATTTTTCCTGTCTCCATCTGCTGGTAAAAGATGAGATTTGCTGCACAAACATATAATGAGGAACAGAAACTATAAATTTCAAATAATAAATATCCCTTTCACTGTTACAGACACTTTCCATTAGGAACTGGATAGAAAAGATCAATTTATTTATTTTTAGGCTGCTTAATAGTAGCTATCAAAAACTAATAGCTTTTGCTCTGTTTTGGATTTGGATTTATACTGCATTGACAGGAATGAGTTTTTTATTTAAATAGATGTACTGATAACCTGGGAATTCAAATTGGTGCACTGATGAAACTAGATTTGCTCATTTCTATGGGAGTAAGTGACATTCTGAAATGGTCATCCTTCTTTTTGAATATTAATATTTTTACAGTTACTGAGCAGACAGATAATGGAAATAATGTATAACCAGATTTTTAATCTGATCATTGATTTTGACTTATTTCTGCAGACAGGTATAGAAAGCTCAAGTTATATATAAATTACCATTGGTTCCTCCTAGCAGTTGCTATACATAATTTTCCTATGTTGAATCCAAAGGGAGTAAAACACCTACATACAATCACATTAGGAGTTCATAAGTTATAAACTAACAAGGTGGGGGTTTATGTGCAAAATGTTTTGTTCATTCAGAGCACAATGTTTCAGTCAGCAAAAGACTTGGCTTCCTATCCAGGGGAATTGCCTCTTCAAGGCTGCAGTAGGTGACACTAATCAGCAAAGGTGTGGTGACACAAATGTGCTTTAACTCAGCTGTTATCTGAGCTGGTTGTACAAGAGGAATGTTATACTCCATATTTTTTGCATTAGAAGCAATCTTACATTTGTATGTGATTTATGTTATGTAATGAAATATTTAGGTTGATTGTTATTTGCATCTACTCCTAATGTTTTGTGGCTTTGAAGCTTTTACAACAAAGGATTTTATATATATCTGACATTTTCCATAAAACCACGAACCAAGCCTTTACTTTTACTTTTTATTTCAGTCTATCATGTGTTTATAGGAGTATTCTTCAAACACTGTAAATATGCTGATAGTTATGTTCATTCACGAAGCAAGAGGCTGTTTTATGAGACCTGTTTTCCCCAAGAAATTTCAACATGAGATGGTGTAGGTATCCTCAAGCAAGGAATTGCAAGCACTTTTGTTTCAGTGGCTTTAATTTTGAAGGCTTGTATAAAATTTTTTTCTTCTCTACAAAGTAACTATAAAAATGACAGCCTTTCATTTAATAGATCTTTTCACTGTCTTGATTAGGAGTTTTACCTGTTCACCTCACTGCCAAACTTCTTTGCCTCTTTTACCCCCACTAGCCCTGTAGATTCCACCTCAATGCAAGAGACTCTCTCCTCAAGCATCCTTGTTCAAAGGGATCCTTAGGCCTTTCTGAGAGGTGCAGAACTCCGTAGAAGTCACTTGTTCCCAGAAATTTATTTTTTTGTGTAGATTTCTAAAAACTAACAACCAACCTTAATCTCAGAGTTCCAATGGAATTTGTAGGGCTAATAAGGAAAAGAAGCATTGATTTATTTGTATTCTAAAAACATAGGAAGATGTCTGAATGAATGTAAAACCAAGAGTACACAGGACACCCTGCAATGCAAAGGGTGAAATTAAGTAACTGCTCACTGGTAGAGATTGAAACCATTCCAGCAGCTGTAAGGATGAATTGTGTTTTGGCGGTCCCCATCATTCTGCTGGCCAGAGAGGGTCAGCGACAACTGGTTTAGGATGAGGGCATATCTCATCAATGGCTGAAATGAGCAGCATGAAGCTTGGTCTAGGAGATTTAAGAGTAGGTCCAGTTTTTGAAGTGAAACATTCAGTTAGGCTTCCATTCCTATGTAATTTTTGAACATGAGGCTTGGACTCTTGCCATGATGAATTAAAGTCCTAAAAATACCTCAGTGATTTATATATATCCTCCTTGCTATTCCGGAGTTGTTAGTGCCCAAGTCACTCTGAAAGTGGCATTTAAGCTTCTCAGTCCTAGAGTTATCAAGAAGGAACTCAGTTAATATCTAGTCTGTCCAAGACAGGATTTACTGAAACTATTCCTGACAGATATTTGCCTAACCTGGTCTCAAAATCCTCCTGTGACATACATCCCACAGCGTCCCCAGGCAAACTGTTAATGCACTTCACTATCCACATGAATACTAAGTTTTTCCTAATGTCTAATGTAAATCTCCCTTGCTGTGGTTTAAGCTTATAACTTGTCCTGTCCCTTGTGGACATTTCATAGCCTTTCAGACATCTGAATAGCATTATCATGTATTCCCTCGTTTGTCTCCTTTTAGCCTTAGTTGAGGCTAAAAAAAGTCCCCTTAGGCACTGTGAAAATTTTTACCCAAAGCCAGCTTATAAAGTAGAGCTGCTTTGTTAATGCCTTTATCAAATAGCAATTTCAGGATAAAAGTGTAGTGTAATGGAATATGGCAGGAAAGCTTGATACAACTGCGTCCACTTCAAAGACTTTATTATTTAAATGGAGATTTGAGGTTGTATCACTTGCCCAGCTTTTACTTATTGGGATGTCAGTACTGGGGTATCAAAAGTCTCAGTGCATAGCCACCTTATTCACATTACTCAGCTGGTGAGTTGCTTCTGCAGCTAAGGCTTACATCTCTGCACAGCACTGTAAGTTGCCAGATGGGCTGAACAGCTTACTCACAGCAACTTCTGCAGCACTGCAGGCTTTCTGAAACAAGGTCTCCCTTATTGTCTCATGCAGCATCAAATGGAATAAAGCTTGTCCCAGTCATGTTCTGGCACCACCAGATAAAGTTACGACAAAGCTACAAGCATTGATGTTAAATAATAGTACTGTCTTCCCCAAAACCAGTTTGCAGTCTGTGTAAACCATTTTTTTTCCCTACCCTTTTTGACTGACAAGATTTGGAAAGGTTGTATTAATTTTCTGGCACTTCAATTAGGAGGCATGGCAGAGACTTTGTACAGATTTTTCTCCATTGTATTTTTAGAAGTAGTAGCAATGTTTACTGTTTTATTCAGCTGGATGGAGAAATACAGCTTCAAGAGCACACCAACATCATGCCTAGCTGCCTTTGGGTATCAGTGTTTGGGGAGGGAAGTAGGAGGACCATCAAAAGAGAGTGTTCTACACTATGGCCACCAAAAGCAGCAAAATGAGTTATATTCTTCAGTTTCTTCTCTGAATGTATTCCTAATGTTTGCATGTGTCAGCTCTGCTAAGGTGACATCTCAGGTTTTAAATTAATATTGTTGTAATGTATTTCTCTTTAATTAAAAAAGAGAGCTCCCCCCTAGGAAATTTCCTAAAACAAAACTCATTAGTAATAAATGGATTAAGTCTTTATCAGTTAATCAGCACTATAAACTTCTGAGTGTTTGGAGAGTGATGTGAGATAACACTGTCGTCATAATAGGACTGTTTGAAATCATTAGGGATCCCACCGTGCTGTTTGGATGCTGAGAAAATAATTATTAAGATGGGACCCCTTACAGAGCTCACATGTGAATTACTGTAAAGATTAAAGCTGCAAAGATCTGGATTTTATGTTGGACCCACCTCTAAGGCAATTTTTATTAATAGTGGGAGTAGTGGTGGGCCATGCCAAGCAAATTCTTAATGATTCCGGTACCAGAACCTGTCACAATGCTACAGAATTTTTTGAGCTGGTTAGTGAAATTTTAGAGACTTTTCATGGGGTGGGAGCTTTGCCAGCTTCTCAGAGCAACTGTTCCCAGCTGATCTCTCTGAGGCTTTGACCTGTGATGGAGATTGCACTGAAAATTCCTCATCTTCCTCCACTCTGAATCCTCCACACTGTCACTTCTGTCAGGACTGTGGCAGTCCTGTCATCACACGTGTGCAGGAGTTCTGCTGTTGTCCAACTGCCTCTTGGGGATAAAGAGCACAACGTGCTGCGCAGATGGAAGGGACCATGTAACTTTGGGCAGGGATCCTCTCTGAAGAGTTTGGACATACTGGAGCAGGACAGGACAAAACTTGTCTGGTGGTAGCGTATCAACACCTCCTAACTCGGTATCATTTGGAATCCTGCACATCGAAGAAGTTGTGCTACAAAGGCACTGATATTTTCTCCATCACTGCTGGGAATGTGTCAGAGCTCCTCTGTGTCACCCCAGGGGGTTCTTTGGAGTCATTTGGATTATTTAGGTTCTTTCTATGACCTCTATGAAAAATAAAAGTAAGTGGGCTGGAATATAAATAGGGGCAGTGAGAAAAATAAATCATGTTTGTCCACATCCAGCAAACTTACTGGAATGAGTTAGCAAGAAGTTATGAGCAGAGAGATGGCAACTGGGAGTCATACATAATTATTGACTCTTAATTTCTCATCTTTTGCCTTTATTTGGTCATTGCAGCAATAACTATGTGTGTTTTGTCACAAAAGGATCAATGTAAATCAGTTTTGTTCTGGCATGAAATACAGCAGCCATAATGGCATTATCAAATGTATTTAGTTTGGAGAGCCCTTATTGCTTAAAATACACATGAAGGTCAGGTGACACTGCTGCTTCCAGACATCTAAATTAAAATCCTGTGTTGGAGTACAAGTAAATTGGCCATTCTTATTTTATTCTTTATACTCTTAGATTGTGTTATGAAATGCAGCCTGCATGACAGATGCCTGCGTGGGGAAAAAAAAAAAGTCCGAATTCCTGGCCCTTCATTAGAATTGAATCCATAGACAGTTGTAAAGCAAACAAACAAAATCCCTCCTTTGGATGGTTCTATTTAAAAGACAAGAACTGAATTGCACTGATTAATTTCAGTGACACTGGGGACTGTTTCTGTTTAGAACTGTAGCTACCATAGCACTATCACTTTTGAAAATCAGATGGTAGGTGTCCTCACTTTCCTGTTACTTGTTCCAACCAGACATTTGTGTGCAAAAATCATAAATTTTAAAAACATCCCTTTCTTTTCTTCATATTGTGATATGTCTTCATGTAGTATATTTTCTAGCAGGTTTTGCAGGGGCAAATTGTTTGCAACAACTTCCTTTGTATTCATAATTACAGTCAGCTCTGTCACCTGTGAATTAAAACCTTTTATTAAATACCTTTATGAAATGCTAAGTACAGATTTACTGAGAGGGGAATGAGGCAATAGAAGAGCTGTTGCATTGTTATTAAGAGCTGCATAATGCATTTCTGTGCCACATGTTTGGGACTGCTTCTGCCTTTGAATCTTGTTTGTGCATTTGAGGAAAGAAACACAATACTTTCTGTTTTCTTTTTTAAATACTGGAGTGAAAGATCACTTTTTATCAAGAGGCCAAATACCCTGGCTTGTCAAAATGAACTGCTTGAAAGGGTCCATGTCATCCTTCTGACCATATGTCTTTCCTGCACTACTGTTTCTGTCATTCACAGGGTGGGTGACCTTCAGATCTCAGTGGAAGGATCTTTAACTCCCTGCTAAAAAATGAAAACGCATCCCTTGATTATCATAATTTATCTATTCATCCTGTCCTCCTTGCTTTTCTCTTTTTATTTCTTTTCAGGATGGAGTAGGTGTAGATGAGAAGCTGTCTTTACGGCGGGTAGCTGTTGTAGAAGATTTCTTTGACATTATCTATTCCATGCATGTTGAAACTGGGCCTAATGGAGAACAAATCAGGAAACATGCTGGACAAAAGAGAACGTATAAAGCAGTAAGTAAAACAACTAAAAGTGAACGTCAGTTCTAAAAGCATGGACTATTTGGGCTTAGTCGTATGGCATGTGATTTGTGTGTTTCCAGCTGGATTAGTACTGTAACTCTCACCCTCAAGTTTATTTCAGAGATCTTTCAATAATGCATGAAAACATGCAGTTTAGAAATCAGATTTTATGTGTAATAAGGGCTAAATGTGGTGACTTCAATAGAGATTTTATCATTGGTACAAGCAGAGAATTTATCCTTTCTATGATGGTTTGACAATTTCTCTAGTAACTGAATTAATAGTTATCAAATTGATGAAGTCTTAAAGAAGACTTAAGAGGTATTGCCAGCTTTGCTAAATGAGGTGCTGTACTTCAGCAGATGAATGAATTTGCCTTTTAGTTTATTGCTGCAGACTATTTATACTTAATGGTTTAATGATATGAAAACCAGAAAGCTACTAGGTACAATGAGAGAAGTATTGCGAGCAGCTTTCACACCTATATAAACTGGCAGAGTAGAGAGAAATTATTATTATTTCCAGGATTTTTAATTGCATGTTGTTGCTTGACCTAACCAGTTCAGCCTTAAAACAGCTATAAATAGCTTTGTGGTTAGTGGCACAAATAGAACACTTCCTTTTCTTATGGAGAACTAATGAAACATTTACTGCACTTTCCCAAGGTGCTTAAAATGTGTGTGCTTGCCTGGATTTGGGTGGCGAAACTTTCATGTGCAGTGCTGTGATAGTGCCAAGTGCTCAGTAGTTGATCCTGACCCTCTGCCCAGCTGTTTCCAGCTGCTAAAGCTCTGGGATCTCCCCCAGGGCAGCAGGGCAAGGGCTCCCAGCCAGGCCCCATCTCACAGCCCTGGCCAGGGTGCAGGGCATCTGAGGTGCCTCTCCCCATGGCCCCAGTGGGATGAGGGTGGCATGGGGCTGTACACAGGTCCCTGAGGTGACCTGTTATCCTCAGTACAATGTTGTTCACCTTAAAAACAACCTGCAGTCATGTCAGTGTTTTTTCATTAGTCACCAAAATGTGGGTGAACTCCAGGTTTCTGATATTCACATCTTCAATTTCAGCTGTAATAGCTATTTTTCCATTACTGTATTTTTCAGGTATATAGCAATCTTCAATATGTATCTATGAATCCCTTCACACATGTTTTATTTATAGGCTGTTTCAGATGGTTTTTGTGGGATAAGCTCTTGGCAAAATTTCTTGTAATTTGTTCCCAGCGGTATTGACCTTAAGGTAGATAGATGAAGACATCAGTCATCTGGATGTGCTTCTGTAAGGCTTGGAGTGTTATTTCAGGGTGAACAAACACAAACTGTCTAAATTAATTTTCATCTATCACCTCGGCCATTTGATGCTTGGTTTTCACTCTTAGAAAGGGTTAGAAAAGTAATGCTTTCATTGACCTTTCACTTTGTATTTTGTTTTACCTCAGTAAACTGTTTATAGGTCACAGACTGCAGAATAATATACAAGTATAAGGAATGTGGCCAACTATATATAAATACAATACTTCAAGTCATCATCTCACAAATACATGCCAAGTATTTACTACCTTAAGAATCCCATGATTCCAGGTCAGATAATTTTTTTTTATCACAAACAGCATGAAAGACAACAAGTGTATCTTCAAGGAGAACTATTTGTTCAGATTTAATAGCCTGCACTGTAGTTTCATTTGATGTCAACTTTTATTGCAGTTAATATCTGAGCTTATGACGTTGTTATCAACAGAGGATAAGGATGCCCAGATGTAAGTCTGTGTCATTACCAGACTGAGTGATCTTTGTGTGTTCATTTCATTGCATATTAGTTTACTAAGGGCATTGAGTCCTGTATTTCCCGAGGGCAGGATTCACGTATATAATTTTTAAAGACTTTCATAGATTAAAAAAAGGAAAAAAGAGTCCAGAACAAAATAGTATCAACTTTTGATCTCTATTCTGACATGAGAAATAGGTTAAGTAAACAGGCCTCTACCAAAGTAACTGGGTAAATCCACACTTCTTTACTGGACCTGCCCATGAAAATGCCTTCACTAAAAATTATGATCTGATGTGTCAATCCGTTCCAGCAATCCATGCAATCTCTGTGGCATTGAAGGAGGAAAGAGGTGGTATCTTGGGTAACTGTCTCACAGAACATTAGACCCTAAAAGCTTTATAAATCAAACTGAAGTACTTTGGCGGGGTTTAATTTTATTAAGTGAATTTGGAACAAGATTAATTCAGTCTTATTTCTTTATTCACATGTCAAAAGTGAATCATCCATGAGATCTGTGAATGTATTTATCATGCATAAGTATTCACCAAATAGTTTGAGTGAAGAATTTTTACAGGAAGGATGGTTCACAAACTGTATGCTACAACTGCTATTTGTTATTCATGATTCCTGGCATGCTTCACATTGCTTCTGCTCTCTGACTGGATAACTGAAACATTTTAATGGAGAAATGATGGGCAAAAACCACCACAATTTTGGTACAAAATTGCCAAACTTCTGAAGTTTGTAAATATTGTCATGGATTTTCAGTACCTGACTATTTCTTAAAAAAAATATGGCACAGCCCTAAGAATTGCAACATACTGATTTCAAGTAATTAATTTGCTTGTATATGAGTGAGTCTGTATTTTCAATAGTGAACCTGCTCCACTCAACATAAGAAGGACATAGAGCTGTTGGATCAGGTCCAGAGGAGGGTCACAAGGATGATCAGGGGGCTGGAGCACCTCCTGTACAAACCTCCTGGGCAAGTTGGGGCTGTTCAGTCTGGAGAAGAGAAGGCAGTGTGGAGACCTCATAGCAGCCTTTCAGTATCTGAAGGGGACCTATAAGGATGCTGGAAAGGGACTCTTCATTAGGGACTGTAGTGATAGAAGAAGGGGTAATGGGTTCAAATTTGAACAAGGGAAGTTCAGGTTGGATATAAGGAAAAAGTTCTTTACTGTAAGGGTGGTGAGGCACTGGAATGGGTTGCCCAAGGAAGGCGTGAATGCTCCATCCCTGGTAGTGTTGGACAGAGCCTTGGGTGACATGGGCTAGGGTGAAGCATCCCTGCAGTGTGAGGGAGGGGGGTTGGAACTAGATGATCTTAAGGTCCTTTCCAACCCAAACATTCTGTGATTCTATGGTTCTATGGTTCTATGAATCTGTAACTAGAAGGGTAATGAAATTGTCAAAGGTGACTTCATTCCAGTTCATTTATATAGAGTAACAACTTGGAATAGGTAGAGTCTTTTTAATTTTTGATGAGTTACCCCAGATGCTGCAGTGCTAAAATACATCAGTATGTCTCTCTGAAAGTGTGTTCAGAAGTGTACAAACTCAGTTAGTAAATTTGTAATCTGCACTGACTTTTTATGTTAACTATGTGGAAAAGAATGGCATTTTTACAACTGATTGATTTTTGTGTGACTTCCTACAGTGGTGCTGTACAGGAAGATAAATAGGATGTGGTGCTTGATAGCTCTAAAAGAGCAGCTTATTGGAAGGGGGTCTTTATATTTTAATTGGGGCAGCAATGTACCAAACTAAAACCTTATGATTTCTTGGCAGAAACCCTATGGCTTAATTAGGAAAGCATCTGTGCTTCAATATTTAAGTTTAGAATAAGGCCCCATTTTCTTCTCTGCACACTAATAAATAAGAAGGGAGTTGTAAAAAGTCCATGTAGATGATGTGGGAGAGTAACCTTGAAAATACTCAAAAATGAGTGAGCTTCCCATTTAACTGGCAGGTTTTGTGCTCATTTCTGGTGCCCAACTTGTATACAGTCTAAGATGGATGGGCTGTATTCCTTGACAGTGTAACTGTAGGTAGATCTACACCAGCAAAAAAAAAAAGGCCTGGTTTATATATATAAAATGAAACCAAGAACTTTAAATCATGTCTGGAGTACGCCAGATTGAAGGTATACTTAATGTGACGTTTATAATCTCAGCTAGTTCCCCAGTTCCCAGGGAAGTTTACAAACAGCAAAAACACTGAAGACCTTGATCTAGAAGATAATTCCCTCACAAAAGCAAGATATGTGACACAAAGCTTGGCCAAGTCAGTCGCTCAGCAGGGGCACAGGTGACTAGGAATGTGTGGAAGAATATGTTCCCTGGTGCCAAGGAAAACAGTGGTGCCCAAACAGGTCCATGCTTGTCCTAGATTTCCCCAAGGTCCTCTGCCCTGCTCCACAGAAGGTGTGGTGAAATGTGCTGGTGCAAGGAACTGGTTAAGTGGTTGGTAGGAAGTACTGAGGATCCTTGTAGGGGTGACTCTGCTAGCACTCATTGCTACAGCTCAGTCTCCTACAGGAATTGCATTGCTTGGGGAGAGTACTTTTCACTTTCTGTCCTAAAGGACTAATTTTTGTACAGGCATTCCAACCTGAAAGGAGAACTGTGGTGTCAAAGTGAAGACAGGAACACACAGGTGAGAAATATTCAGGGAAAGAATCCATCTGTTGTACTGGGAAAGGTGTGCAACAAGTGCGTAGTGGGCTTCCTGTGCCTTTGTAGAGCTGCATGTTTTGATGTAAACTATTAACCTATGAGTACATTTTAAAGTCGAGTGCTGAGGGGCATATCAGATGTGGGAGTAAGTGGGAAAAGTTGTGGCTACAGCAGCAGCATAATGCACAAGGCTCAAGCTGTTAGGACAACTCTTTGTGATTCACTGCAAACCAGGAAAAAAAATAGCCTTATTACATTTTTCCAGAAACTAAAATGATCTGTGGTGAGACTGAGGATGGAAAACACCTCTGCCTCCACTCACGCCTAGCTATGGGCACAGTTTGGCCTTATTTAGTGATCAAGCCCTATATTGCAGAGTAGATTTTATTTTCTTTATTTTCTTTAATATTCTTTAAGATGTTAGACTTTCATTCATTTAAACAATAGAGCAAGTGAGTCACCTGTGTATGTTATGTGTGGATAAAGGTTCCCAGAACTAAGTGCATCATTTACCTGAGAACAATTTGTGTAAGTCTCATAGCCACCTTAAGCATCTTACATTCTGCGTGCATACTCATTGAATATTTTTACCTGTGAAGGATGATCTAATATCTGCCTGTTGAGCCTGCATAGCTGCTGTGCAAAGCCTTGAAACATTACAACAGTGAACTTGAGTTGTGAGTGAGGCTTGTGATATCTGAGCAGGAGAAATGGGTCAGTTAATAAAACTCTCAACCCATGAATGAAAAAAGAGCACTGGGCTGATTTGCTGAAAGAGAAGCAGGCTTGTAAAGCATGGGGGAGGTATCGATGTGTCAAGGGAAAGTAGCTTGAGGCAGAACTCTGATCAGGTAGGCAGTACATAAATGCAGAACATCTGATGCATTACAGGAGTCTGTTAGATGTGGGGCAATATCTGGGGTCCCATGCTTTATCCAGCTGTTGCAGTAATAAATGTTTCTTGGTTTGAGCTCAGGGTATTGAGTAGCCTTCTTCTCTGTCACCTTCCTCTTATTGTGAAACATGGCATGACTTTTCCCCTCCCAAACAGGAATGTGCTTGTGAGTCCCCCTGAGTATCACAGTGAACATATTTTCCTTGGGAAAGAATTTTTTGACAGGTTTCACTCTGAAATAACATCATCTTAATAACATTACAACTTCAAACAGAGCTAAAGCAGGTTTGGGGCCTGGCTGGTTTCCATTCAAGGCAGACTTTGTCCTTGGGGAAGCAGAAGAATACAAGGTCTGTGCGGGATTTTAACACACTTAAATCCTTGCATCCACACTATGCCTGTGTGCATGTCAAAACAGCCAAGCCCCATGCACTTTTACTCTCTGGACTTGTTCTTGCTTCTTTGCAAAGGGCAAGTATTGAGTATCCTGGCAGTGGTCCCGCTAGCAGGTGTTCCCCATCGCTTCCCTCACAGAAAGAGGCTTCTGCTACTTGGGGAGGGAAGGAAAGGGAGCTGTGAAATAAGTTTAGCATGAGAAGGAACAGCATTTTCCCCTGCTATACCAGGGTAGCAAGCTCTTGATAAAACTCCCGGCAGTAAGATATCTGCTTTCCTATGTCAGCCTTCTATTCTGACCTCTTGCTGAGAAAAGGAGAGGACTTTCCTTGGCTGGCTTGCCCTCCTGTTGTCAAGAAACCAGTTTCTGCCACCTGGTTTGATGGCTGTGGGCCCAGGACAGATTACCATCTTCACTTTCTTTCCCTGTCTCTCTCTCTCTCTCTCCTCTTGAAAGTCTTTGGATCATCTTCCCCCCCTTACCCTCCTTAATTAAAAAAATATACACACAACAACAACAGAAAAAAATCTCTATTCCGACACATCGTATCTTCCAGACTACACATACATTCTCCATGTTAATTCTTTACGGGTTAATAAGTTCACTTGCAAAATTTCACTCCCTCTCCTCACACTTGTCTTTCCTGCTCTGCCATATGTGTCCTAAAATCTGCCTTTCAGTTTAGAGCTTCTTAATTTTCCAAATAAAAATTTAGCTCTGAAACCTACATCATCACAACATCCTGTACTTAAATCATCTGAATACTGGAGAGTGTAAAGGAGACTGTGCCCATCTTCTCTACCTTCAGCGATGAAGAAGGAATGCAATATACTCCCACAGACAGCTAGGGCATACAAGACTTAGCTCCAGTGTAAACCAGATTACATGTCCAGGTTTACTTGTCTTGTAGTAGTTGGGCTCTTCATGGGATCCAGTGAAGCCTTCATTTTTGGGCAATGTTTTGGATGGGTTGATATATGTCAAAATCTATTGTATCATAGACTTGTGAAATAAGATCATAAAAGTTTTGACTCTGAAGCGCTGAAGATGACTATTTTCTTCTGAGTTCAGAGTTAAAATGAAGTATGTGTAGGTGCGCATGTGACTGTATTCTTAGGAAATGATTGCTTCTTATCCTATAACTTCTGAAGCTAAAACAAACCCTGTAGGATTTTTGCACACTTTGCTTAATGCTCCGTCTGTCTGGTTTCTTCTTCATATAACTTATTTCCCTTTACAATATAAAACACATTCATCTGTAAGAGGTATACCTAGTACACAATACCTAAATACCAGCCTGCTAGAATCTGCTTATTTTCTGATTTGTCCGTTGTACAGAATACAGCCAGATATAAGGTAACGTGTTTCTCTAGAACCTCACAGCAGCCTCCCAGTATCTGAAGGGGGCCTATAAGGATGCTGAAGACGGACTTTTCATCAGGGTCTGTAGCAACAACTGGTAACAGCTTCAAACTAAAACATGGGAAGTTCAGGTTAGATATAAGGAAGAAGTTCTTTACTGTGAGGGTGGTGAGGCACTGGAACAGGTTGCCCAAAGAAGTGGTAAACACTTCATCCCTGGCAGTGCTCAAGGCCAGGTTGGACAGAGCCTTGGGTGACATGGTCTAGGGTGAAGTGTCCCTGCTCATGGCAGGGGGTTGGAACTAGATGATCTTAAGGTTTTTTTCAACTGTAGCTATTCTATGATTCTGTGATTCTGTAAGCAACAGAAGACATGCTAATGTGCAATAAAAGCACTACTAAGAATAAGGAATCCCATACTTATAGTGCTTTGTGTTTGAAACAAGTATACTTTTTTGTTTTTAAAGCAGTCCAAGTAATTTTATCATTCTGGTAAATCAGCACTGATTGTTCTTTGATTGGTGCAGTCATGTGTATGAGCAGTTTCTTGCAATTCATGCCAAAAAAATATGCTAGTCTGCATTGTCAACGTGTGGATGTAAATAATGCAATTTTCCCCACTTCAATTCACTTTTCTGGCTTTATTTTTTTCTTAAAACAGAACTCTGTGCATTTTTTTTATTGGTGTGGAATTGCAGTAAACCAATGTTCTTTTATTGCAGCATATCACTGAATGAGATGGTCTGGCTATATTTTTTGTTAGCTAACATCCTTGAGAAGAGAGCTAGGAGCAGGGCTGCTGAAGGCAGTGAGAATATATAGCATCACTGAGGACTGAGTCATTATTGCTTTCTTTCAGAGAAAATAGAGGACAGAAACAATTTTCCGTGATGGAGTCAGACCACTGTCTAAGATATTTCTGTGTAGTTACTTAGGAAGTGTCATAGGTCTCCAGATTGTGCTCTGAAGTACCTGCATGCAAGCCAACTCCGTGAGCAACATCAGCCCAAACTTGTGCAGAAGCTGGTAAACTCAGCTGAGGGGTGAAATGTAGGATTTTGTGTTCAGCCTTGTGCTAATTTGGTTAGAGTGCTTCCTGGCTACAGCTGGTGCTAAGCCAGCTGGTTCAGAGTGTGGCCACGGTGAGCAAGGGGCTATCTGCATCTTATAAAATAGATGTGTCTCTCTTTAATGAGAAAGGCAAACAGGCATCTGCACTGCTGGGGACGTGAGGTTTGGGAGGTGGTGTTTGTAAGCTTTCTGGCATTGAAAATTAGAAAGAGCTTTTTGTGTATATTTGAGCAGCAAGAATAAGGAAAGCTGGGATTATGTCCTCTACATATCTCCTTTAATGGCATGCCTATTGTGTTATGCCAATTTATACAGGCTTGAAATGGAAGTGATTGATTCAACTTACAAAGTAAACAGGGGAGGAAGTTGGTGAAAACTGGTGTTATTTAGGGAAGGGCATCCTTAAAACTGTGTTGCAGTGGGAGTTTGGAGACACAAGCATCTGCTATGTGGATGGATTTAGTTATAAAACCCAGTTCCCATATAGTCACTGGAGCATACCTATCAAATCTGGGCCTTAGCTTACTTGCTTTCCGTGGAGGATTTTCATCTTGAGCAGAACTGGAATTTTGACAGAGATGCCTGATTAGAATAAATGGAGCATTCCTATCTAATGCAGGCAACTAATGAATCCATGGGTAAGCTCCATTAATTTCAATACAGTGCTAAATGTGTTAAATGTTAAGAGAGAGAGGTTGCTCTGTGTGTGCACTTACCAATTTTCTTAATGCTAAATTCTAGCTGATTTTAAGTTCTTTTTTTAGATTCCATAAAGCATGAGTATAACCAATATTTTCACATTCAGAAAGGTAAATAAGCATCTGTTCTGTGGTATAAAAGCCAAAAAAAATTATGAAAATGCCTTTTTTTTTTTGTAGGATCTCCCATTCATAAGTGGCTTCATTTAGAGTCTTCATTTTCAGATAAATTGCTTCAGGCCCAGAGAAGATATTTTCCAGTTTTCATCACAGAACAAATTTTGCTTTTATACTAATCCTCTCCTCCTCCCCAAAATAACATTTCTGTTCTATAGTAAACAACAATAAAGCCTAAACAACAGTACCAGAAGCAGGATGGTATAATTTGCATTCTTATTTTATAATGCATCATTTCCATATATTTCCTTGACTCACATGAATTTAAAGTCTACCTATTTTCCAAAATACTGCCACTGATAAACTTGGTCCATGGAGTTTTAGGAAATATAAGTTTTAACACAGGTTAAGTAGGTGACATGCCAAGGAGAAGAGTGTAAGAGAGTTAAAACTGGCCTTTCCTCCTTCTCTTAGCACCCTCGTGAGGCCCACAAGCGATTTGCACAGTATATCATCCCAATTACATCCAGTTAAAGAAAGTTATCTTGTCCTTGCTGCATGCACACTTTCATACACCCCACCTCCATCCTTCTGCACTTCCTACAGAGACGTGCATCAGTGTGGTGCTTGATAGGAAATAAAATCCTACTGTAGGGTTTACAGTAAGGAGATACAAGCAGATATGAGTTGACTCTTTTACTTGCTGGGACTTTGTCTTTCTTTAAGGATTATCTCCATTGTGAGACAATCACCTCAGCTGGAAAAAGAAAGGCTTTTTTGTTCCTTAAAACACTTGCGCTGTCAGTGTATGTACAGTGCATATCGTGAATCACAGAAAAGCCATGGCTTCATCTTGTAATGTTAAAACATCCAAGTTAGGAGATTCTTCCACCCATCTGGTAAAACTGCTCCAGTGCACTAGCCTCTTATTGAAGAAGTTTTTGCTGACATCCAGTTTGTATGTTCCAAGCTGCAATTGGTGGCTGTTGTCCCTTGTTATACCCTCTGAAAAGTTTCCACAGTTTTTTAACTCCCCTTCAGACAGTGGTGGGCTGTAATTAGATCTCTCCCTGCCTCATAACCTATATGAAACAAATCCAGCTCCCTCAACCTTTCTTTCCAAGGTTTCCTTTAGGTTCCAGCTGCCTTGGTGGCCAGCCACAGAGCCCTCCTCTGCTTCTCAGAAGCCTTCTTGAACTGTGAAGGAGTAGCCTGGGCACATTATTCCAGCTGCTGTCTTACCAGAACTGAGTAGAGAGGGAGAATAACTGTTCTTGATCTGCTGGCCACACGCTTGATTAAGCCAGTATGAAGTGTGCTTTATGTGTGATTGAAGAGTATGCTGTTGGCTCATTTTCAGCATGGTACCAACCATCAGGTCCTTTTCAGCAAGGCAGAATGTCTATAAGGATATACATCCTTGGGAGTGGAGGGAAGACAATCTTTAAAAACAGCAATAACTGCTTCCTTCTTTCCCCTTTCATAAAAGAAAAAAAAAAAATACCTATGATGACTGCTTGAGAGTATGTTGTTGGAAAGAATGATAATGTTGAAATGAGGAGACAATGGAAGTCTGTTATTTCAAGATATCTCCAGGTAAAGCTGTCTTTAAAATCAAGCAATTCCCAAATTCTATAGCTGTTAGTAAAAAGAACATATTTACTCCATAGTATAAAATCATAAGCTTTCCAAGAGTATTTTTGCATAACATTAAAATACAAAGTTAAAATAGTAAGGAAACTGTCATTAGTAAGGAGTCCTGTATCTGTCTGGGTATTGTTCCAATAAAAATAAATAGAACATGTAAGCCAAACACTTCTTTTTTTTGCTATTAGCTGTAAGAAAAGAGGTCTCCTTTCAACTTTTATTGTAAAACATCCCTCAGTGGGATGCCTGTTATGGCTGAATCTTTTTACTGATAGGAATTTGAAAAAAAGCCACCTGTAAACAGAAAACAACCCCCTTTTTGATGTAAGTGGGATTTTGTTCAGTATTGACTGTTATTGGCCATTAGATGGTATGCAGGCAGACTGGATAGGTTGTTTCTTGAAATCCTATAGAGTATGCAGAACATGCTTTCATTGTGCTTCCTGGCATTATAAGATAATATGCCTTATTTGGAAATCTGATGATTAGTTCTGTTAAATTGTGTTCAATCAGCTTATATAATAACACCTATATTTTGTTATTAATTTCAGATTTCAGAGACCTATGCCTTCCTACCAAGAGAAGCGGTGACACGGTTTCTAATGAGCTGCTCAGAGTGCCAGAAAAGAATGCATTTAAACCCAGATGGAGCAGACCATAAAGGTAGTTTTAGTGTCAAACACTGGGATGTAAAGTCATTTCATTCCTAATACCCATATTATATTTTCCTAGCTTAAGTGAGGGCTCATAAAAATTTGGTAGACTGGAACAGTTCAATAAGTCAGATCATCTCATTACTTAAGCTGTAAGGTAGTGAATCTTCTGCTTTCACTTAAGGATGGAGTATAATACCATACGTACCCTCAATAGAAAGATGATTTTATCTGGAGGAAATGATTTATTTTGCTATGGAAATGTTTATATGGGGGCTTAAACATAAGGAATAGATAGGGTGCATATGCTGTAGTCATTTAAGGTAGAAGAACTCATCACTTTTCAGGGTTTGAACTTGATTTTAATTTTTCTTCAGGAGTCTTCCATCTGTACATCTCACAATCAATTGAAAATGCCGAAGTTAGGACTAAAAGACATAACTGTGACTTTGACTGCAGAGTAGGCTGAAGTAGCCTCCACAATTAACATATAATGCGTAATAAATGTTTTTTATTGCAGATAATGGAAAACCTCCAACTTTGGTGACCAGTATGATTGATTACAATATGCCAATTACTATGGCATATATGAAACACATGAAGCTGCAGCTACTAAATTCACAGCAAGATGAGGTAAAACCTGAAATCTTGGTATTTTGCTCTCCCATTTCTTTTGGTACTTGCCTTTTGTGTGGCCAGAAAACTGAACATAAGATGATTTCTGATCCCATCTTTATAATTTCCTTGCTAAAATAGTGAGTGTGAAACCAAATCAAGGCTGTTTGCAAGTAATCATGTTGAGAGAAAATGGCATGATGTACCACCGTTCCATGGCTGGGAGTAATATGCTCTACTGCTTCAAATTATCTGAAGGTGCTCTTTTACTGTCTGTACCAGTGGAAAGGGTAATGGGAGCAGCATGTTCACCAGAGACTTAGTGTTGTGTGCAGTCAGGTTGCAACATGTGATAGTGAGATAGATGGAAGCCCTGGCAACATCAGTTGCAATCTTTAGGGTAAAAAGCTTGATAAATAAGAGTAGAGGCTGCTTTTAGAACTTTGAATAAAAAGACAAAAAAAAGGAAGTGGAGGAGGCTGAGAATCCAGCTTTATTAGAGAATTAGAGTTGAATTGTATGTATTTCTTCTAAAATCTTATTTTGTTTCTGTGATTTAGTCTAAGTTTTTTGAGATCTTAAGCCGTGCTTCATCAATTGGATGGCACCTACCAAATTATTTGTAATAAACTCACTTTGCTAGAAAAGTGTTCATTTACTGTTTGAGCAGCTAGATATTTAGAAGCTCAGCTATGTGCCAGCCAAGAAGCAGTCCTGCATGCTGTGTCCTTTTGCCTGATTACAAGATACTTTTTTGATAAATAAAACCTTCAAAAACAAGCTTAGCAGCTGGATTATGTCAAAGACCCTGACTCCTGACTTCTGTGGAATCAGCCAGATTTGGTTTCATAATATGCAGATACGGGCTATTGGTGGAGATTATTAACACCCCATAGAATGGGGATTTAGTCACTTTTCTAGAAATATCAGGATTCTTGTTTTGCTTTTGCTTCTGTTTTATTGTGGAGAGTGTGGGGAGAGATCCTTGACTCAGACTTTATCCTGCACAAATACAGCCTGGCCGTGTTTCCCTCCTATTGAGTCTCTGCTCTGTGTGCTGCCCATTTTCAGGGATCTGGCAGCAGGGTTTCAAGCAGCAGGAGTGAAGAGGCTTTATCCGTGCGGTAGCCCTAGGAGTTAAAGGATTCCTTGTTTTTTCGACTTCTTCCCTTGAGGATTACTCCTTCCACAGCAGGGGCAAACACAGTCTGGGCCAGGACCACCTGCCACAGTGCTTCTATAGCCTAAATGTTTTGGTGTAGTCTTTCTGATCTGATGACTGAAATTTTTGTTAAATCATCTTTTCATCTACATGAACCAGTGGCAATGATATGGTAGTGCCAGGAAGCACCATGGGTTGGCATTTCCAAGCAGTGCCTAGCTTGGTTTTACAGTTCTAATGTTACTGTTCATGAAATGTCTGCAGCAGTGGATTTATGAAGAGAAAGTAATTTCTTATATGTTTTAGTAATAATGTCTTTGCTAGGTCAGGGTGAACACAAGGTAAGTTATCAAGATAATCTTTATGTTATCTCAAGATAATCTTTTCTCAAAGTAGATTTTTTCCAAGAATGTCTTTTTTTTCTCTGGGCTGTACATTTACTGAGCTAAGAACAAAATGACAGTGAAAACACTGTAGTACAAAGCAGCAAGATTTCTGGTGCATGCATTCAAACTATTTCATGCACTTAAAACACATGCTTGGCTTTGTAGGAAGGCTCTGTTTCCAAGGATTCATCAATCATATCTGTATTCTTGTGGAGTGGGTGGAATTGAGACAAGAGTAAACTTGGATCCCACAACTAGCTAGCATAGTGTCTGAAAGCCTCCTAATTCTCTGATCCTCAATTTGCCTTTTTTAAGCTGAGGCCATTGATGAAAGGGAAACGGGCTTCATCTAAAAGGAGAACTCATCACTGTGTGGTAGAGAAAGATGCCAGTGGCTCCCAACTCCTCTCCCTGTGCCTGTGTATCCACACAGATTTAGATAATGTTTACACAGTTTGGGGAGAGACGGAGATATTCTGCAGAGTGCTGTAGGCAAACACAGGCTGCCCATGTCTATTGCTTTATACCTAGGCAAGTGTTGGATAGCCAGAGCTCCCTCTCTGGGAGCCCATACAGATTGCCTAACCTCAGAACTGGAAAATGCAAGCTGCTGCTTGCTGCTTCCTGCAGGATTCAATGAGAAATACCACTGTATTTTAACAGAGACACAGCCTTCCAGAAGGTCTGTGGGAGTCTGAGTTCTGATCTTGCTCTTTGAACAAGCAGTCTATGTTTTCCCTAAACCTCAGAACCAGCCTGACATGTGTCTTGGCCTCATCTGTCTGGGTCAGAAGGTAGCATGCACTACAGTCTTGTGTGAGGGCAGTGTTTGAGTATTTGCTGGTGCTGTAACTGTGGTGCTCCTGCCCTATCTGGGCAAGGCAGACAGGTGCCTGCTAGAGAAGCCCTCACTTTTCCATTTATTATCTTACAAAACTTTCTGAACAAGGTATGTTTCTTTCATTACTTGTCAATGTCCCAGTGTCACACTGCTGCACAGCACTGCCTTGCGTGTTGTCTCACTCTCACTCCTAAATGACATTTGGCAGTACTTCATCCCAGTTTAACAAGAATCATGACTACAGGGAATTTGCTTTCTGAAAATGAGAGAGACACCCATGCAAGCTGGAAACATCACTGAGACCCAAGAGGGGTGTTCTCCATTCAGCAGTAGCAGTTGTTTTTCTCCTTCTTAGTAGCTGGTGCAGTGTTGAGGAATGGCTCGATGAGAAAGGGCATGGCCCTCTGGAGCAGTTGTACAAGCAGACCAAATGCTAGGCTGCGCTAGGCCACGTTTGAAAATGCAAGTCATGATGAGCAGAGAGAGCCAGGAGCAAGCTGACCTTGAGGGGCTGACAAAC
>WYDI02034542.1:48674-71399 GCA_009867235.2 Psittacus erithacus
GCCGGGAGGAAGCAGAGACAGGACACCTGATCCAAACTGACCAAAGAGGTATTCCATACCACAGCACGTCATGCCCACGATGTAACTGGGCGCAGTTACCCAGAAAGGCTAGATCACTGCGGGAGTCGGGCTGGGTGTTGGTGTGGTGAGCGGTTGTATTCTCTCCCCTTGTTATTTCCCTTGTCATTGTTAATATTGATGGTAGCAGCAGTGGTTTGTGCCAGTGACCTTAGTTACTGGACTGTTCTTATCTCAACCTGTGGGAGTTGTATTCTTTTGATTCCCCTCCCCATCGCTCCGGGAGCTGAGGGAGGAAGGGAGGGAGGGAGTGAGAGACTGCGTGGCTGATTTATGGCTGGGCTTAAACCATGACAAGGGGAATTGATTTAAGGGCCAAGCACTCAGAAGAAAGCAGCTGTAGTTGTATCTGGAGAAACCAGTTCACAACAAATACAGAGTAACCCAGAAAAATGGTTAGAATCCTGTCAATTCTGGTTTGAAAAGAACTGGAAAAGTATTTTAAGACTAGTCTTCATGGGATGCAAAATTATTTGCCATATTTTCCTCTAAAATTCTTTAAAATGCTTTTCTTCATAGCAGGAGTAATTATCTCAGAAAAGTCATTACTGAAAGTATATCACTTCAGGTTGGTATGTTGCCTTAGAAGCTTACAGAGCAATACTTGTGGACACTTGATTTTTAGTCTACGGGTGGATGCATGAACTTCAGTGGGACTGAAGTGAAGTTAAAACATGTATGTGAACGTATGCCTGGACTCTGTCCGGAACTGTTTTGCTTTTATAAATGGGAACAAAATATTTGATTGGGACTTCTACTTTTTGCCCTCTGCTGTCATCCCTAGTAGATGCTCTGTAGTTAGACTTGAGGGATAGATCATATTAAAAATGTATGACATAGAAAAAATTTGAAGTGATTCTTGTGGTATTATTACTTTGGTTTGCCATTGACTGTCATTTGAACATGCTTAGAACTTGAAGCTTTATAATTTTAATTGATGCTTCCTTAAACACAGTAGCAGTGTAAGGGTGACATCACGTCAAGGAAATTTGATCATGGATTTTTATTAGATGAAGTTGCTATTTGGAAATATCTTACTGTGGGTGGTCATCACAGGGTTACCAACCTTGTTTGGGAAAGGCAGAGGATTCAGGCAGGGAATGTGGACAGGTCTCCTCAACCAAATTTGAATAACAAGGATTTGCTCTTCGGTCTGTGGGTACTAGCCTTCTTTTGTGAAATACTATGGAAACAGTTAAGAGACTGCGGTAATGGAGTATCCTCATGCACTTGTCAGATTATCATACCACATAAACAGTATGTTTTCCTTGCTCTTCTTTATGTACTCTGCTTGTTTGCATATATGCACAAAGATTTAGCATGATTACACTCCACACCAGGTGTGAGTGAAACAAACGGGAACAAATGAACTGAATGTATAATGTGAACAGTGTCTTCTAACACATCGCCAAAACCTTTATTTGTAGGATGAAAGCTCTATAGAAAGTGATGAGTTTGATATGAGTGACTCGACCAGGATGTCAGCTGTGAACTCTGACCTCAGTTCAAATCTGGAAGAGAGAATGCAAAGTCCTCAGAACCTCCAGGGCCAGCAGGATGGTAAGGCTCTCGTTTCATACAGCAAATGCAGTGTTGCCTTGTCTTTATTCCATTCTGTGCCTTCATTTAGTACCTGCTGTGCCCTTTTCTTCATAGTGTGTTTCATTAGGTAATTTTAAATATAAGTTCCCTGCATCTCAGCATGAAGAGGATGAAGTTGGGGTGGTTTTGGAGGTTAATTTTTTTGTTGCTTAGGTAACGAGTGAATGCTTAGACCACTATATGTGAAGTATTATTATTTTACTATTTTTATTTATTTAGTGTGACCATACACAGGCATAAAAGGAAATGAAACTCAAACCCTTCTGAGGTGACCTGGGAGGCTGAGGAAGTTGTTTTCACTTGTTGAAATGAGGAAGGGGGTGACAGAAGTATGGTTATTTAAGAGCTAGGAATTGGGATGTGACACTCAGAAGACAGGATGAAAACTCTCATAGGGAAAAAGAGGTAAAAGAAAACAGAATGAGTCACATCGTAAATTTGAATATTAATTATTTCTAGGTTAGTTACCACACAAAGCTAATTTGCTGGTGAAAAAGGTGGAAGATGTACTTTGCATAGAAGATGCATAGGTGTGAACTCTTTGATTTCAGCCCTTGTTATAGAACAAGCTAGATGAGCCTGGTTAGGAAGGAACTTTCTCCTTTGGCTGTGGAGCTCACAAAGAGCTTGTCTACTACAGACTGCAACAGTGGCTCATAAGCAGTATGTGAATGTGCAAGACTGAAAATGCAGGTCTATTCTATTGTTATTAGAAACAATATGTTGGTATTCTGTACTTGTTACTGTACAGTTTTCTGATCATGTGTGCCAATTCAGAAGTGCTTCTTATATTTCTCCTGAACACTAAGTATATGGGATTTGGCAGTTAAGCTGGATTCTTTCCTTTTTGTACACTGTGGTCAGTTGCTAGCTGGTAAGCTGTTTAGGTGAGGATGGGTGTGCTGTGTCAATAGGATCTGGTGATGGGTAGACCCTTTAGTTGTGTTGCTCTCCACACAAATAAACGAGGAGGGTATCTATGATGATTTGGCAGGCCAGATTCTAACCACAGCTGCCTTTTGTCTGAATGTCCTCAAGCTATCACAATATTCATGCAACTTTTGAATTAATTTCTGTCTACGTATATGCACTAAAGGAGGATTTGTGATGCACAAGATGTAGGGAAAACCAGTTCACTTTCCTATGGGAGTTTGAGTTTTCAGGGCTAATATATTATAATAATACTGCTAAGTTAGAAGTTTCAGGGATACTTTGTAGTGCTATTTTTATGTATCTGTCTTTCAGTTCAAAACTGTGCTTTAGAGGTTTTTTGTTTAACTGTGTACTCAATCTGTTTCACATGTATAGTGTTTCATAATAGTAATTGTGTGCATGTATATGTCTGAAATAAAAATTATAGCTCAGGACAGTAACCTATGAAGAAATGCCTGTCATACATGTCTTAATTCCTGCCGCAACCAGATTCATGTGCCACATCTAAGCATATTAGAACATAAATGTGAATGATAAAATGCTGCAACTCTGTTACTTGTTATTTAAAATGCATGGGGAATTAATGCACTGTGATCTTTGAACTGCAGGTAGTGTGAGCTTACAGGATTGCTTTATCTCTCTCAGCTTCCCTTCCTCCCAGATGGCACTTGCTTACCTTCCTGAGGCAATCCTATTTTTTGCTGCATCTTCTAGCTAAAGCATCTGCTGATAGAGAAATTTGAAATAGCAGCTCTTTCTGCTTCATAGCTTTCCTGTGCTAGCTGTTGTCAGGTATGAAACCTGAGTGTGGCTAGTTATAGCAACACTGCGTTTTCAGATGTGGGAGAAGAGGCTGAAGGAGGAACTGAAAGACATTAGAGAAGCTGGGGGATGGGGGAGAAGAAGGATGATAGGAGAGAGCAGGAAAGATTGGAAGAAAATAATGAACACAGGGATAGAGGGATGGAGGCAGGAACAGGAAGGGGAGAAGACAAAAGGGAACCTAAATGAACTTAACAGTACAATCTCTTTTGCCATCACAGTTTTCACTGTAAAATGTTACAAATTTAATACTTAATTATAGTGCATACACACCAAAATCATTACCAAAGTGTTAATTTGTGTGTCTAAAGTGATTCCTTCCTCCTTCCCTCCAGCATTCTACATGTCCATGAGAGTTTATGTCAGCCACCACATTCACTGTACAGATAAAGACACTTGGCATTTTGCTCATCTCAAATGTCTTTGCTGAATTCTGGCAGGTGAAAACTTACTGCTGTGTAAGGTTGGGAATGGTGTCTGTGGTGGCATGGGACAGCACAGGTCTGCTGATGCCCCCAGCATGCCCTCATTGGGAAACTGATTTGCTAAGAAGGATCATTAGGAAAACTGCTGCCCAGGGTGGATTAGTGACAGCTTCAGAGTACCTTAAGGTGATGTGTCCTATCGCTTTGCTTACCTGGCTTTCCATGTGAGGTGGCATGAGTCTATTTTGGGACATCTATTGGTTTTGATTTTTTTTTTTTCCCCTGTGAATTTCAGCTGGTTTGGTACTAGGATATAAACAGAGTCTGTGGGCCCTCAGTGAGGGATAGATGAAGGCTCCCATTCCAGTTCAGTTTACCAGAGCATAGTGGAATGCTGACATTACCTGTGTAAAAGAAGTAAGATGCTTTGCCCTTGGGGAAACCCTCTTTCCTTGGGACTATACTTGCATGATACTTAGACAAATATTTGGCTTTGGGACTTCATTGCAGAGCTCATATTTGAAAATTTGATCTGCGATTTCTCAATATCTTCCAGTCTAGTACTGTGTTCTGTTTCTTATAGTTAGACTGTTTAAACCTAAATAGAATAAAAGTAAATATGAGAGCAGCACACAATATCAGCTGAAAGCAGTAAACTTCTTCACTCAGAAATGTCACAGTAGGTAGGAAAAATGCTGAGAAGGAGGATGTAGAGAGGAAGGGAGTGTGGTTACTTGCAGTAGATGGGTGCTGGTACTTCACAGAAGTCTAGGGCTCTGCAAATGTACTGAGACTTCATGACATTCTTTCTATAAAGCATAGTAGGTTAAAAAAGAGCAGGGAATTGAGGAGAAAATGAAAAGTGAGGAGAGTGGGTGAATTGTATCCATAGTATTGAAGTTGCCACAATACCAGGAAGGACAGTTCCCACTTTAAATTGGCCTTGGTATACTTTTAAATAACAAGGCCTTGAGTCACACCTGTTGGTGAATGGCTGAAATTAGCATCCTGAGCACCGGCAGGGCTGCAGCCGTGGGGGAGGAATTGGAAAAGAGCTGCTGCTGTTCTCTGGGGCGTTAGAAAAGGAAAGCAGCTCTAATTTGAATCAGTTCATTTTGCAGCTGGGAATGGGGTACAGCTATCTGCTTACCAGCCCCTCAGAGATGCTTTCCCTAGCAGCCATGGGATGATTGGGCTGCAAATTGCTGGTGTGTTCCTCTCTTTTGCACCCTCTCCCCTTGCTTGCCCCTATTTTGTATTTATATATGCTACAGCTCCCTTGTCGTAAGCTGGTTCATTGGAGCCCTGCTGCATACCACTCATCTGCAGGCAAAGCTTCCACTTGAGAGCTGTGTCTAATTCTTTCTCTTAATAACGCTCTAGGGACTCTGATGTTGCTGAATCATATCCTTTTGCCTTTGTCTCAGACCACAGACTGCAGGCAAGGTTGGCAAACTGAACTGGAAAAAAAGGAGCTTGTCTTTTCATTTTAATTAGTGCTTCAACCTGTACAAAACTGATCTTTGTAGTAAAAACTGACCTCTAGATAGGTCTGTCAGAGAGGCAACAAACAAGAGCTTCTACCCTGAGAGAAAATGGGACTCTTGTTGCTCTTGCCTCTTAGCTGGCGCCCTGTGCAGAAGAGCTGAATGTGTTTGCTCCCTTGCTGTGTTGGTTCGTTAGTTACCAAGACACCAGAGAGGTGTAGGGGGATGCTCTGATTAGAGGAAATTAAGAACATGCACAGCTCTAGAAGTAACAAGAGTTAGGTAGAAATTTTATGTTGATCTTTTTTTTGTCCTTTTCACTATGTGAGCTGTCAAATAAAAACCAGGGATGAGACTATGTGACTCAAACTCAGTGTGAGATGCAGAATTCATTTATTTTCAGTATCTCTTATGTGCTGAGAAACACCAAAACATAGCCCTGCTTTGTCTGGGTTTTGGTGAGGATACTATGTTCTCTTCAATCTAGTTTTTAGAAAATGATAGTTACATGTTTATACATATTTATATGGAACTCCCCCTCACAAGTGCTATATGGGGACTGATTATAGCAGCTTTATATGACAAAATATGTCATGATTCAACTCTTACAGTGTTTGTGCAATTATCTTAGAGGTGGAGTTTATGAATAAGCTTTTCCTGGTTGTATTTTTTTTAATTTATAGAAAATTGAGCAGAAGTACTGTAATGCAATTGAGGATTATGCCTTCAAATAGTTTGTAGCTATTTGAATGGTGCTGGTTCTTTTTCCACTGCACATTCTAGTTGCCAGGCTTTTCACAGTATAGATGTTCATGTTAACTATTCCCTTCTCTCATTGGATGTTTGTGGTAGATACAAGTATTGAAGTCAGTCATGTAAATACCTGTTTTCTGCATTTAAGGTATAGTATTTACTCAACAGCTTCACCTGAAACAAGTAAAAGTAGAGGATTAAGTTGTCAAAACTGTGTCTGTGCAAGGGTGCAGTTTGCTGTTGCCATGCTTGCTGTTGGTTTTCTCCTGCTGAACTGAGTCCAAGCCAAGTGTTTAATCCATTTTACCATTCTCAACTGGTTGAACTGTCATACTTCTGCTTTTGTCTTTATTCCACTAAACGCTGCACTCCTTGTCTTAAAACACTGACTTTTCTTTTCCCACAAAGTAATTTAAGTGTATCAATTCGAGCACCAACTGCAGGCCAAAGTGAAGACATATTGCTGAAGGAGTATATTGGAGTAAATCATCTCTGCTGTTGCCTATGTTTTGGCCCTTGATGTTGAGTAAAGCTAGTGGTAACAAAGCCAACATATGAACAGATGATTCCCAGCACTAAACCCATGGCAACCTTTTTGCTGATAATTAAGAATTTTCATTGGAAATGTTATTTTATATTAATTTACAAAATTAATTTACATTAATGGATATTGTGTCTTTAATTTCCATTCAAGCACTGAAACATTTTACAAATATGCTTGTTTTGTAAGAGAGCTAAGTCCTTTTGACTTCAGTAAAGGCCCAGTAAAGATTAGCTGAAATGTTTGCAGAGTTTGGGTTTATTTTCCTTAAAGGCTTGATTTCTTTATGCTTCAAAATAAAGCATCTGACATTTCTGTGGTATATGGGATGGAGTAAAGTTACCACATGAAATCATAAAGCTTTAATAACAATATTAAAAATAAAATAAAAAGCAGCCTTCCAGTTTTCCTATGCAGAGCCTCAGGTATTTTTACAAAGCCTTTTCATTTTGGGGGCCTTTTGTGGCTTGACTGCTTTTATTTACAATTTGTTGGTTATATTAACACAGCCATAATGCCATAAAATTTGCATATTATGCTTATACATTTTTCAGGGCATTGGACATGCAAAGTTAGTAAGCATTTTACTCTAAAGCAAAAGGTAAGTTTTGCTTAATGAGGGTTTGGGCTGATTAAGGATGTAGAGGGTAGCACTGTTAGCTTATAAAAAGCATAGAAAAACAATTGCTACTTTACTTTTGTTTGGTAAAATGGCAAATTCAAGCTAGGGCCAAGAGAGCTGACTGAATTTGGTGATATATCCAGACCTTCCAGTCTTGCTTGAGCCAGTGAAACTTGCAACATTTTGGGAAGTAACTTCACTTCTTATGACGACAGATGAAATGATAAATACTGTCTTCTGAAAGAGCTCTATGATACCTGCCTGTCATATGGCAGTGGAAAAGAAAAGAGGAGCACAGTAACAGCTAGGCAACACTAACAATACAGCACCTTAGGACCAGTCTTTTATGATCTTCCTCTAGTTTCCCTGAACAGGAAAGCTCACCTGTATGGACAGATCTTACATTTCCCCTATTCTTGGAGATAAAGCAGAGGCATCAGAGGCTTAATGAGGGTAACAACCATGTCCCAGTGACGAGGGCTCAGACAAGCTTGCAAGAGAGCATGAGGAAGGTCCCTGCTTCAGCTGCCCTGTAATCTGTTCTGAGGATAAGTGAAGGTCTTCTGTCTACAGCTGTTGTTCTGCCACCTTTTGCAAGTACCAGCTTCATTACTGAATAAAGCAAAAGACAGCGCAGTCACATAGGCATGTTTCTGAGTAAGTCTATGGGCTGCACTGGAGTGCTACCTTACACATGTCAAAATCCCAAAGGTGTCTTTAAGACAGGGAGATAGTTATGATACATTGCTCTGAGAAAACTAGTATCCTTTTCACCTAAGCCAAAGCGTATTTGAGAACCTGGCATATAGTACTAGTATTATTTTGCTTCACTGCAGCTACACCTGGAGTGATTTGGCCCATCAGACTGGCTTTGATGTAATATTATTTGCATAAACCAGTACAATTAAGAAAGAGGAGGACAGTGGTGAAACAGAGCAGAAAGCCAGAGAGTTGCAGAACTCTAGTTTCAGTGGCATTTTAATGGCTTCTTTAGACATGATACCTTATCAGTGCAAAAGGCACTGTGAGTGATGCTGTAATGACACTTCAGCAGTGTTACTATGTCAGTGATGATGCATTGTGCTGAGCCTGGGCAAGAGCTTGAGATGTTGGTGCAGCTGCATTGGAAACTTTCAGTCCTTAACATCACTAAGGACAGCTGGGTGGAATTTTCAGCAAATGAAGTATTCTAATGTACTGGCTGCTGACAAGGCAGCTGATATGTGCATTGTCATCAGAATACTGAGCTGATAGGTGAGGCGCTTCTATTGTGTGATAGATTAAAATCTTCCTTTGACTCTGTAAAACTCAAATTTGGTAAGTATTAAGCATCAGTGTCTCTCTATGGAGAGCAGTCCTTCCTTCCTCCAGATTAATGGAAGGATCTTCCAGAAGTTCAGTAACTTGGTGGACCTGCCTAATCAGGCGTGGGTATCAGACCAGGATTTGGACGTGAGCACCCTGCTCACTGAAGCATAGCAAATTGATTAATTTTATAACTGACTGCTTAATGATGTAGAGTTATTGTATTTTCATTTGCTGGTTGCAAGAATCTTGTGAGTTGGCTGTGCTGAATGTGTTCCCTCTGCTCCATTTTACTACTGCGTGGCTTTTCTCATCTTTTAATAACTTATTTTTTTTTTTTTGACATGTCTTTGTTTTTTATCTTATACTGTAATTTGCTTTAGAGACTAAAATATTATTAAACATGAATTATGCATTGAGCAGACCCTCTGCTAGAGTCTCACTGGTCTTTTGCAACCAGAGAACAATCCTGTTTCCCGTACTGCCCTCCCAGCTGCGCAACTGTCACTTTCTATTATGCTCACCTTGAACAATTGAGTGTGGCTTGTAATGACAATAATTGCCTCAAAATTGTTTGTCATGTTTGCCTTGTTAGCAACAAACTACTAACTGTTGGTTACAATCAAGTTCTCGGCTATTACTACTTAATTACATCAGGGAATACTCCAGGCGAATAATAGCTGAAAAATTAGAATTATCTTTTCACAAACAATGCTTAAAATGCTTGCAGACCATTCACCCTATTCACAGCCATTGTTTTTTACATTAGCAACCTAGTGGTAAGGGAAGCCTACCCATGTGTAAATGGCTAGCAGCAGGCCTGTATCTTTTTGCACCTTCAAAACAGGTCTGTGGGTTGCATTGATGACGTACAGGTCCTTTCACTTTAGCAATAATGCTAACCAGCCAAGCAATCTCTTCCTTACACAGGTACTGAAGGGAGCCAATTTTCTTTGAGTTTTAGTATGCAAGCCCTTGTAACTAAGCTTAGCAGGATTCCTGAAAGTGCTGGCTTAGTTTTGGTTGATTTTCTTAGTTCTTTTCCTTTATCTTAGCATCTCTCAGGCTTTTCCCTCCCATTTCTCTGTAGCATTAAAGTTAAGGAGGGGCATTCCAATATAGGGATTTAGTTTTGCTTTCCAGTACAGACCTTTTACCCAGTTTATCCTGTCTTATGTACCAGTTGACTTTAGCAGGGGCTATGTGCATGGATTGCTGATTTAATTTGATCTAATTCCTTACAGTATAGAATCATAGAATAGTTAGGGTTGGAAAGGACCTTAAGATCATTTAGTTCCAACCGCCTTGCTATGGGCAGGGATACCTCACACTAAGTCATGTCACCCAAGGCTCTGTATAGGTAGAGGCTTTTTCATAACTACAGTTAAAAAGCCTGCTAGGCATTGACTCTCATTTTTTTTTTTTTCCTATCACATTTAACATAGAATAATATAATAGAGCATTTTTATTTCAGTAAAAGGAATGTAAAACAATGTGCTGTAAAGAAAATTAAATTTAACCATTAATTTTTCACGATGTTATATTTTAATTAAGGAAGCTATTAATTTATTTTGTTCTGAACAGGAAATTCCCTGAAGATATTCGTCTGTCTGGTGAAAGATATTTTTTAAATGGAAATGTCTTTAAAGTGCTTCTTGTTCGATAAAACATTTGTAATGCTGAATGTTTAAAATTAGAAGTAATTTTTTAACCAAATGCAAAATACTTTGGTTACAAGAAGAGAGTAGTACTTTTTCAGCAGTATAGAGTTTTCTAATATTTAACGCGTAGGAAGTGGTTATATATATTTTCCTGAGATCTGTGAAGTGGTGTTTCAAATAATTGGTTTAATGTTGCCAAGTAGTAACCACATTTGTCATTCTTAGGCAAAGGAGCATGCTATTGCTGACACTTCTTAATAGCAGGATGAAAGAAATGATACAATCATTCTGAAAGTTTCAGGATAGGCTGAACTCCAGTGGTGTCTTCCAAGTATTTGTGAATGCTGATAGCCTGGTTATTGTGAGAAAGATAGAAGTGATGGTTTGAAGGTTGACTGGAGACAGAAAGTTACAGGAGTGACTGCATTTAGCATCAAACCAGATTAAAATACAGCCTGGCTCTTTTACAAGTTTATTTAGCACTTGCTGACTGGTTAACAGCTTGCTAGGAAATGTGTGAGGCTCAAGCCGTCTCTCCACTGTTTCATGCCAGGTGGACACTAAACAGCCCTGGTCGCTGAATGTGCACCCTTACAGGCAGACAGACTTTAGTAGCTACTTAAATCCACTCTGGGAAAAGATGTGGAGGAGGACACCCTATTTGGTTGTCTTTGTGAGCTGTACTGTGTGTGATGCTCAGAAACCAATCCAGAATTGCAGTTGTAAGGGCTGAAATTATTAGAATAAATTCAGGTAAAAGCTAACATTAAGAAATTATCCAAATTTATATAATATACAATTTTCAGACTTAGGTGCACAGAAATGAAGATAAATTGATGCCTTAATTGAGCTCCAAGAAACTTTTTTCCATTTCCATCAGATAACAACTCATTAGTGCACTGTCTTGCAGATGGAATGTGGCTTTCCAGCAGAAATATGGCCCTGAGATCAGTCTCTGCTGCAGAAGTTCCTGGTTATGGGGATAGTTTTATCTTTGTATCTTAAATCCTTCCTCAGAGCTTCAATCTAATTTCATAGTTTTGCAAGGCTGCTTTCTTGTGAAATGAATTGAGGTGTCAGCTTAATGCATCTCTGAGGCAGAGAACTAGTGACTGCTTCTACTGAACTTCCAGCAGTCCTGATGTCCTGTGTGCTTTAGTGTGTAGAGCTGTTCCCTCAGCAGAGGGTAGAGTGATCCTTGTTAATAACTGTCCCAGATCTCTGCTACAAACAAACTGTTAAACTTGTATAAAATGAGTAATTACTTCTGACTGGAAGGTGGAGTTCAAACTTCTGTGCTTAACTTTTCATACTCTGAAACTTGGATTTCACATAAGCGTAGACATTGGCAAGGAGATTTAAATGAGATCATAAACCAGAATAAAACAGGTGGTTCACTGGCAGCTTTTAGATAAGGCAACAGTAATAGGTACTTTGTGCAATAATTGATTAGGAAATGGTATTTTGTGCTTTTGGGAAACAGTGGGATAAAACCATGATATCAACAGATGAGTCTGAATTCTTGGGAACAATAATTGCTGTTACTGGTTTGATGGGAAAAGGAATTAGGAGATACAGACAGGGTCGTTGGGTTTTTTTCCTTGCAAAACCAAAATAGAGTGATGACATTTCATTTGCACAAAGTTACAGTTTCAAAAAGAACCAAAATATGAAGCATACTAAAATTTTAAGGACTTAATTGGCAAAGACATGCAGGGAATTTGTTAGGTCACACTGTTTAAGTGTCTCTAGGATGATTATTCTGAAGGGAGCTGATGCTGCAGCCTGTCAAGGAGATGATGAAGAGACAGAACTACAGGATGTGGGGACTTTTAATATGAATTACCTACAGTGGGAGAAATAGGCCCACTTCAAAAGGAGGTGGTGCAAATAGTGAGAGCAGCTAGGTGATCTGGAGAGGTATGAAGTGAATTGAAGCAACCAGTGCTGTCAGATCTCTTTTAAAGAGGACGCCCTATGTGTATATAACCTGTAAATAATCTTTGACTACTTCACAGGTCTGTGTACATCTTCTAAGATTTCTGTCTATCTAAAAGCAGATATTATTATTAATATGAATTAGTAACTTGTAAAATATATCCCTCTGGGTTAACTGTCCAAGGACTGTTTTTTTAGCAAAAGTTTGAAAGAACATTAATTTTTAGTGACTTGGTTTTTAGAAATTGTATCTAGCATGATCACGCCCAAAATATATGGGTGCAATTAAAATCATACTAGAATCAATCATAAGAATTTTTGCAAACTCCAGAGGAGTCAAAGTTTCATCCTTCGTGTTTTCATAATAGGCCTGGGCAGTTGAACTGATCCTGAAGGAGTTAATGTGGGTTCTGAAATTGCTGCTGGTTCTTTAAACCATCAGTGAAGTTTATGCACAGATGATAAGCTTTAATTTGGTGAGTTAGCCAAGCTCTGTCTGTGTTCCAGTATCTTCCTTTCTTCTTTCTGCTACATTTCTGCAATTCTGTATTAGTTATGTGTGCTCTCTAGGAACTATGCATTTTAAGTTCCTGGTGCAGACTATAATCCCTGGTCATTTCTGTATGTTTATAGCCACAGACTTGCAGTTGCACATATTGTTATATCTTCGTCAAATATGCCCTATTTTAATTAAAAGCGTGGTTGTTGCTAAGCCTATAAGCAAGGACAAAATACTTCCATTCTCAGAATCAGCTACTCAGCAGCATGCTTCCATTCACTCCCTGGAAAAAAAAAGGCCTAAAATGATTGCTCGCCCAAGAAGATGGGGGAAACGGTTGTGGCAGCATTAAAAGGCATGTGGCATGGGGAGATTTCAAAGAGTAAGGTGACAGCCTGGCCAAGTTTTCCACAGTAATTTAAGAAAGAGGGTTCAGTGGTAGTTCTTTAATTTATATTTTTTCTGTTGGCATTGTGAACTGTTGATTTCAGTAAAAGCTTACTTAAATGCAGCTTTGTAAAGGAGAGGGTAGACATGGTAAACCCATTATTTTTATGAGAAATAATGCTTCACCACAAGGAAACCGCATACACTGCTAGCCTTACAGGCAGCTCCAACACTGCTGTGGAAATGCAGAAGAACAGGTTCTTTTTAGAAGAGCTTCTACTTCACGAATACTTTATTTGGGTAGGCAGTGGTAGCCCATTATTCTTTTCTGTTTCTTTGATCCCATTTCAGTGTATTACCTGTTTCTGAGTACTCCTGTTGGTAGTCTGTGGGGCAATACTGTTCAATTTATGGCTTTTTTTGTAGGAAGACTTTGATGACTTCTGTGGCATCTGCTGTTTTTTGTACGAGCCTCTGTGGGTAGAAGAGGATGCTGCAATATGCCTTCAGAAAGGACAACAGGGGTGTCCCAAATAAGTTACTTTGTCCACCAAAATAACATACTGTAGTAGAGCAATGGCCCATTGCTTCTTAGCTGAAGTAGGTTGTAGGGCTTTGTATTACATGTGATCTGGCTATTGCCTGGGCATGAACAGACTGGCTAGAAAGACCCCTAACTTAACTGATCATCAAGTACATACATGCGACGGAGGGACCAGATGTTAGCATTACTGATATCTGGGTTTTTTTAATTTGTATACAGATAGAAGGGAAATAATTATTTGTTTTTTAAACTGCTCCTGCCTTGCAGAATGAATTTCTCTGAATAATAATGAGTCTCTTTAAAGATATTTCTCTCTTGTGGGTCAGGAAGTAATTTAGTCTCCTATGCTGTCTGACTGCTTCTTGGGAATACTGCAATTAGCTACACTTTGAACCTGAATGAAAAAAATGAGGAGAAAACCACTTTCCTGACTCCTCCATTATTCCTGCTCAGAGTGAAAACTGTCTCCCTTCAGCACACTTCAAGGCAGGAAAATTTTACTTATTCTGCTTTTCTACATGAGTATGTGTTGGGTGCTTTACAATTTGCTTCCACCTGGCTATACACAGAGATGTCAACAGAAATCAGTTCTGAGGAAAAATCAAGAGAGTAGAGGGTTAGGAAGGCTGCTTAGGGAGTAGCAAAGATTGAGCTTGCTGGCATGACAAGGTAATTTTTTCCAGCAGCATTTATTAAAATAAAGTTAGCATTGAGTTGTATGTTGGCTGTATTTTATATTTCATTACACAATATGGAACAAGCACAAAGCTAATTCAAGTGTACACAGAAGTATCTATTACAATGAATAGATTTTCTGTTTGTAGGCTTTGTAACCATGTTTATAGATCTGTATTTCTCTCATCACATATGTCTCTTGCTGTAGTCATCTATTCCTAAGTGAACTGATCACTGAAGACAGGTAGAGCTTTATGGCATGGGAATCTGTTATTAAGCAGATGATACATTTTCCTATGGTCTAATTAGATACCGTCTCAGAGAGTTCAAAAATACCATGGCCCTGAATTTCTAAAGAGGCAGTTCTGTGAAGGCTAAATCCAACCAGAGCACTATACATTCCAATACCCCTTGAAACTGTGGGGCAGAAAAAGAGTTTTCATCTCTTGCTTTCTTGTTGTTTTGGTGTGGGTGGAAAAGATTTTGTTTGAATGTGTTTCAAACAAATCACAAGGTGCGTGCCATCTGAGCCAGCTTGTGTTTTCCTGTTCAACAGGAGCAATAGCAAGAAATAGTGAATGTCGGTGTCTGTAGCTCTTATCAGAATATTATGTCTGATGGCCAGCAGTAGGTACAACAGCTCAGCAGCACATTCTTCTGGGGAAGCAACATTAAAAAGTGGGTTTCATGTATGCATGTATGTGTGTATCAATGAAGCCATAGTGAAGTTCTTTCCTCCTTCAAAGTGTTTTCTTGATACAGGACAGTGCCAATATTAGAGGCTTCCTTTCAGAACCATTTCCAGTGGTACTTTGCAGGGCAGGTCAGAGGCTGAGTGAAGAACGTAAGACTGGTGTGTACTTGATGAGTAAATGGTCTTCTGAGGGCTATTCTTTAGGTGGTTTCATTCTTAAGTACAATGATTGACCATGTCCGAAGAGTTACAGTCAGTGGCTCAATGTCCAAGTGGAAACTAGTAACAAGTGGTGTCCCTCAAGGGTCCATACTGGGATCAATACTATTGAGTATCTTTATCAACAACATAGTGGGATCAAATGCACCCTCAGCAGGTTTGCAGATGTCATCAAGCTGAGTAATACAGTTGATATGCTAGAGGAAAGGGATGCCATCTGGGCTTAAGGAGTGGGCCCATGCAAGCCTCATGAAGTTCAACAAGGTCAAGTGCAAGATCCTGCACATGGGTTGGGACAATTCGCAACATCAGTACAGTCTGGGGGATGAATTAATTGAGAGTGGAGAAGGACTTGGGGATACTGGTGAATGAAAAATAGGGCATGAGCTGGCAATGTGTGATGGCAGCCCAGAAAGCCAACTGTGTCCTGGTGCTGCACTGCCAGCAGCAGATCAAGAGAGGTGATTCTCTCCTTCTGCTCTGCTCTCGTGAGACCCCACCTGGATTCAGCTCTGGTGTCCCCAGTACAAGAAAGACATGGACCTGTTGGAGTGGGTCCAGAGGAGGGCCACAAAGATGGTCAGAAGGACGGAACACCTCTCCTATGAGGAAAGGCTGAGAAAGTTGGGGTCATTCAGTATGGAGAAGAGCAGGCTCTGGAGAGATCTTAATGCAACATTCCAGCACTTAAAGGGAGGTATAAGAAAGATGGGGACAAATTTTTCAGCAGAGCCTGTTGTGATGGACAAGGGGTTCATATTAAAAACCGGTAGATTCAGACTAGATATAAGGAAGAAATTTTTTACAGTGTGGGTGGTGAAACACTGAGCATACTGCCCTGAGAGACTGTAGATGCCCCATCCCTGGAAAGATTCAAGATCAGGCTGGACAGGGCAACCTGATCTACTTGAAGATGTCACTGCTCCTTGCAGGGGGATTGGACTGGTCCCTTCCCACCCAAGCCACCCTATGATTCTGTGATTGCAATTGTCAAGGTGAGAACTCCACTCCAGTTTATAAGGTCTGTTTTCTCAGAAGAAAAGATATTTCTGGGTCATTGCAGCTGGAAGATTATTTTTTTTTGCTGCCGCGGCGGTTTAGGCAGCCAATAACGTAGCATCTTGAAAGGTTCCAAAATTGAAGAGTGGGTTGAATAATTTAAGACTGGATGTTCTTGTTACTGGAAGATGATCAGAAGGCACTTCCTTCCTCCTACCACCTTTCATTTGTCCGCCTTCATTGTTGGAAGTTTTTTTTATGCTATCATCTAAACATCGAGACAGCTGGAGAAAGGAATGGATTATGGAGTGAGAAGCTTTCTGCATTGGTGTCAAGGTGATAAGAAACAGGTTATTTTCATAGATTCATGTAGTTATTAGAGAAGAACACCAAGGCTTTTTTTGCCTCTATGGTGTGGTATTGCCAGGAGAGAAACAGTTTTCATAATAATCCTTAGTTCTCAGTCTAAGGAAGTCTGCAATATTTCTCCTCAATACTTCATATTTGGTTATTTGCTAGCTGAATCTAGGCTGCATCAGAGGAGAATGGTAGTAAAGGGGTGCTTGGTGCTTGAAAGGCTCCTGGTTCTATGAGAATAGACTGGAGTAGAGCAAATAAAAAGGTAAGTTATCTTCACGCTGATTTCTGGCTTGGATTCTGAGTATGAGAAGAGAAAGTCAGTTTTACGGCAAGAAAAACAGTTTTCCAAAGAGTTGTCTGACAGATAGGAAGAGAGGCAGTAGTCAGGGACTTGGCAGAGGCATAAGTGGTAGTTAGACCTCTAGCTCCTGCAGAGACATAGCAGGAGACAAGAGTACTCTTCTGCCATTTGTGCCTTTGAAACTGCTGCTCTTGGTGAAGGTTTGCAAGTTCTCTTCCAGTCACTCAGCAAAGAAGCTGTTTGAAAGAGTATTACTTGCCAGTGTGTGAAAGGAAAATGTCAGTGCTGGCAAATTTAGATGTCTTGCATCACACTCTCAGTGGACCTATGCTGGTTTAGAGCAAATGAGGTTCTGACCTTGTTTAAAAACAGCTATCATTTTCTGTCTGTAATATTGATTTCAGTGACAGTTGATAGTTGTCAGTACATCCCTGTACTGACAATAATATAATCTGGAAATATAATCCTGACTTCATTAATTATTAGGCATAATTTAGAAGTCCAAAGTGCAGTGGTAATAAGGAAAACCTGCTGATGTCTGCCCGCTATTCATTCTCATGTTCAAATGGTGAAGTAACCACATAGATGTTTGTGGTAAACACCTGCCTGATTTCAGTACAACAAAATCTGTTTTGGAAAACCAGCAAGTCAGTAACATGGCATAAGTGGTGTGCCATATTATGTTGTCTGTGTTCCAGAAGAGATGCTGTCACCTCTTCCACCCACCCTCTGCATGTGGAGTATCTTTTCAAAGCAATCTGAGGGTGTTTGCCTGCGCATTTAAATTGAAGGCTTGATTCACTAGTTTTATTGTTTGAAGTAGGAATACTAAAGGAAGCATTTTCAATTGGGAACATTTGGGGAAATATAAGCATCTTTGTTAAGTGTACCCTTCCATACAACAAGAGTGACAGCCATGTCCAATGACCCAGAGCATCATTAATCCAGAATGTTTAGAGCTATTAGCCAGGATAGCAAAGCTCAGAAAGATTACTCTCCCATCTCAGTAGTTAAAGACAAGTGGAACTGGGAAAATGAGGCAAGTACAGTCCTTTGAAAGAAGGATAAGAATGTCTGTTGCCTTGAGTCACAGCAATATATATCATTTAGAAGCTGGACGTACCAGAAATATGACCAAAGTCCAGAGCATAGCTTTCAGACTGTGAAATAAAGAAAACAATATAGTCCAAAAGATATGGTTTAATAAATGGAGTTTGGTGATGCTGAAATTTATTGGTGGCTGTAAGTAATGTGTCCAGGAACCCTGGTGAATGGGTAAAACATAGAAGGAGGACATTACTGTCATACTGCTCTCATGAGAGTGAACAGAGGTGATGGAGGAGTTTTGGCAGCTACAAGCTCTAATGAGAGAGAGCTGTAGAATAAGTGGAAAAAATTCCACCTTAAGTTAAATCTGCACTACTCTAATGAAATGTGACCAGCTTTTGGAAGGAAAGGATGTTTTTTGGCCCTGAACACTGAAAATTATTTGTATTTGTTTTTTTTTCCTCTGGATGCTCGCACTGATTCAGCACTGACTATATATAGATTTTTTTTTTCTTTTTTTTTTTTTTCTTTCAACAGATCCACTCCTTTGATATAAAAGAGGAGCAGCTTTTACACTAAGCCAGAAATCTGGAGGGAGGGTATTTTGGGATCCACCTACCTCTTGTGAGATTGTCTTTACTACTCTAAATTAGATTCCCTGAACATGCCAGATATGAGTAGAACATATGGATTGGCCAAAGGTATCTGAAATAGGAGCCTTTTTTCTCCATGCTACAGCTCAGTTCATCCTGAAGTGTGACAGGCACTTTCAGTGACACTTCCGTGCAGGAAAAAAGATGATAGCTGTGAAGATAGGCCAGAAGCTTTCTCTCTGGTTGAGAGCTCTGCTGGTTGCATGACATGATTACATAAAAAGCCGCAGGGAAGCTGTGAGATGCTAATGTTTTCAAGGTAGGGCTGAGGCCTTGCTTCTGGATTTTGGATTGTGACATATTTGTCCTTATACCTATATTGATGCTGTGCAGGCAAGCTTTGGCAAAAACTGAAAATGCCAATTAGTTTCTCTGTTTTGCTTTCAACACGGTCATCAGTGAATGTCCTCATTTATTCATTAGTGTTGGAGTCTCGTGGATTGCACATCCACATCTTTCGCCCAAATGATTTTTATATAGTTGAAAAGTACTGATGAACCCTGCAACACACAGAGGATTTGGTAGCAGAATCAGTAGTGGATAGCTTCACTGATTACTGTGATTCCAGATCTTCATTCTGCTGCATGGTCTGCCCTGGGCTGGTGTGCCCTCAGGATCACTTGAGCCCAGAAAATGCCTTGAACACACAGCTTTTCATTATTAGTTCTCAAGTGGGAGTTGCTAACACTCTGCCCCTTCTTGTTTATTTCAGTACAAATTCAAATACTTACGGAAGGGTGTCCAAACTTATTCCATTTCCATTGAGTTTGCCGCTCCATATTGACTTCGCGCTCAGGTAGGGGCACTCATGTTACTTAGTCATAATGAGAGAAACTCAGTTAAATAAAGCTGTTCCCTATGGTGCGGCTTCCCCCTGCTCTATTTCCAAAAAGGCTGTAACCAGAAACATACAAGAAGAGCTGAAGGTTGTCCAGAAGGCCTGGCTTTTGAGCAGGATAAGGAGCAGGAATTTTAGCTTCTTGGATGAATGTTTGCCTTGGCAGGATGTGTCAAGAATCATCTGAGCTGTAAGCTCATCTCATTTACACATAGTATACTTTCTGGAGACGAAAGGAAAATACTGTTTTAATAGAGATTAAAAACTGCTAAACAGTGTACTTCCATGGTATGTTCAGATCCTGAGAGGAGTTAAATACTGGGAACTAACATACTTTTAGTTTACAATTTGTAGCTGTTTGCTCAGCAATGTGAAGAATCCTCAGAAAAAAATTAAACAAAACACCTGGGGTTCTTTTTTGTATTAAGAAAAAAACCCCAAACATGTAACTTTTCTTTGTGTTGCTCAACCAACCTTGCAATGGCAGGTTATCTCTGCTGGCACACAGCGGAAAGTTTCTGCAGAGCAATATTGCTTCCAGTGTTATCCAGGTTGCTCAGCCAAATTTATCATTAACAGGTTTGCCAAGACCCTTAGGCAAAGAAATGATTTGATAATGAACAGCCATCATCCTATCTGAATAGACAGCTACTGGACATAGACTGCCAAGTGATCATCTGCTGAATTCTTTGGAAGTATGAATGCCTAGCTGTAAATGTTTTAAACTCTTATCTTTTTGAGCTGCTCAGCCTACCATAATCAGTCAAGAATAGCTTCAATGAGTGTGCCCTGCAAGTTCTTCCTCGAGGGAGAGATTTTTTGCTCTGGCACACACATTTTACATCACTGCGCTTCCCTGTGCGTGCCCAGATCTCTTTTGACTCATTTCCACAGTGTGTCTTTCATTCAAATGATCTTTCTTTGGCCGTGTAGGCTTCCAATTCCTTTTTAAAAGCCGGTGGCACAGTAAAGGTTTAGTCCTTTGGGAGCGTTGCGTTTTCTGTCTTCATGTACAGAAATATGTGCAAGGCATAGCAGGTATTTTCTAGATACTGTTTAGGTTATGAACTTACACAGGTGCTGCAGAATTACATTTTTGAGACTATTTTAGGTTGTGAAAGTCACCTTGGCACGAAGGTCCATCAAAAGGCAGTGGATTTCATGCATAGGTGCACATGATTGTCCTTTAAATAAGAATTGACTTTTCTGATTGTACATGTGATTAATCATTTTTTCACCAGCATATGCAGGAGGTCACATCAAAAATCTGTTGAAAAATTTTTGACTTAGCAGAATTCTTTTGATTTAGTAGTTTGGTGAAGATGCAACACTTTGTGAGGAAGACAAAATGATAGCTACTCTGAATGTATCTGAAATAAATAGTATGTGTAAGCCAATTAAAATGGAGCCTCTTAAATGGGCAAAGGGGAGGCTCTTGAGCAATGAGAATTTGATTTTCTTACTGCTTTCTTACTGATACTGTATGATTCCAAGTATATCTCCTCAGGAGATAAAACCCCTCAATTCCCCTTGGGCTCCCTGAGAGAAAAAGATGATTAATACTATCTGAAAAAGCCATTAAGTATTTTTTTAGGCGTAAATATCACCAAAGCCTTTTAACTAGTCATGTGGCAAGAGTAAAATAGTCATGACAAAAACTCTAAACAAATAAGCAAAGGCTTAAACATTTGGAGTTGAGTGTCCTGTATTCAGGCCTCAAATCTGTGTCTTTGATATTTCATTAAGCTGATGTAGCTTGGTTTTTAAAAAGGTCAGGGTCTGCCCTTTACTACATTGCATGGAATGCTACCTGTTTTGCACCTGCTGGTAAGCCCTGAAATGTGATGGTTTATCCAAAATGAATGAAGAAGAATTAAAATGGATGCTTTACCAAATACCAACAGTGGCTGACTCTAGGTATGGCTAGCTTTGAGTCATGGCTAGTTACACCACACTGTCCCATAGCTCCCAGTCCAGACTGGAAGCAATCTGAGCCGTCTGCAGACTGCTGCTGACTTGCAGGTCTGAGGTCCTTTCTGTGTTGAGCACAGTGAGGAGGGACAGGGTGCAAGCAAGGTGAGGACATGTGCCCCAGCTGGGGAGCAAGGACATGCTTTCCTGTCCCTTTTAAGACTCAGCCTGAAAATAGCTCCCTCAAAGTGTTTGGCAAATATTTGTGAATGAATCTCAGGACATTTTAAAACTTCTGACTCAGATTTGGGGTTTGATGATTGGATCTGTAAGCTTATTTAGCTGTGTAGTTTTGTTAAAACCAATGAGAACTGGGCCTCTGAATACTTTTGTAACAGTTGTGAAGCAAGGTATTTATTATGGCTTTTGTACTGTAATAACATTTTGCTGCAGCTTTGCCTTTGTGTTTTTTCCTCTGTTTAGTTTTCTGAAGAGAATATTAAAACAAAAAAAAGGAGTAATGTAATCATCAATTACTGTAATAGCCACTAGAGGTCTACTGATATCAGAATTCTGCCAACATCAATTATTTCTGCAAGTATTAAAAATGTTTTATCCAAAAGAAAGTGTTTCTTGCTAAACATTGTTTGCTTTGTGAGGTGTATCATTTTCATTCTCTGAATTTTTAACCTCTTAGTGTTGTTTTTAATTACTGTTTGACTGAAGTAGCGAAGAGTTTCAATGTAAAACTCACAGCTGAAAGAAAAGTGATTTAAAAAATTGCTAGCTGTATTCACCAAGTAAGTATATTATTATGTAATTCACTGGATAAAATATGCTTCTTAGTGGTTAACCTTGCAGCAAACAATGTTTTAATGAAATTGTTCTACAATTAATGGCTTTTATGGCATTATTGAATTCAATCTGCCCTTGAGGATTTGTCCTGGGTTCAGCAGGTTTCTCCTTCTTGGGTGGTCAGCCTATGAAGGAGAAAAAAGATGTGTAATTGCTAAGCACTTCTATTATATACCTTCCAAAGTATAGAAGTGGTGACCACACTGGGAACGCAAGCCGGATCAGTTTCGTGATCAATGAGTCTATTGTACTACAAGTCATTACTACAAAGTGCAATGAGACAAGAATCTTAGCCCAAACCCCCCATCTGAGAAATGCTAGGACAGCAAATATCGGCTGTAAGGTACAACATGCTGAGCCTCTGAGATCCAGAGCAACAACTTTAAGAGCCAATAAATCAGCATTGTGATGAGTGACTATTAATCCGAAACAATAAATGCTTATCACAAATACAACTAGACACACTCTGGCCAGATCTGTCGTTATCTCAACCCTTCGAGCCCCACGTTGGGCGCCAAAAGGAACTGTCATGGTTTAAGCTTAGTCGTAAATTAGAAAAGCATGTAGCCTGCTCGT
>WYDI02034545.1:0-60897 GCA_009867235.2 Psittacus erithacus
TCCTTCCTGGCAGAGCATGAGACTCAGAAAGTCCTTGGTCAGAGTAAACATTACTGAGCAGCAACTAAAAACATCGGCACTATCAGCACTGTTCCCAGGCTGAAAGTCAAAAACACAGCTCTGCACCAGCTACTAAGAAGGAAAAAAATGACTGCTGCTGCTGAACCCAGGACATAAGGTCATAATACTTCAGAAAAAATACTGGATCAAATCTGTTCCACTATGCACTATTACAAAAGTGGCAGAACAGTTTAGCTGAAAAGAGAGTTAGACCAAAACTTCTGAACTGTTTTCAAAACTTTTAGTTCAGTTTATATGAACTTGAAAAGGTCCAAATCACAGATTTACATTTTTTAATCAGTGACTAATTAAAAAGTTAAATAAACCCAACCTATTTTCATGCTTCCAACTGACTGTATATAATCTAGTCACTCTAAGCCACATCATAATGGAACAAAAGAACAATGTTAGGATACACTCTTAGAGTCTTTGTCATTAATCATTATGTCAATTTTCTTATCTTGATATAACTGATCAATCCTCTCATGTGATTATGATATGCATGAGGGATGTGGCAGTAAAAGCAAGTGGAGGTTTTACCACAATCTGATTATCGCAAAGTAACTGTTTATTGGCGTTCCTGATTGTAGCCCTGATCACAGCCCTTCTAAATCTATGCTTTTTAAATTTTATTCAACATACTGACATGAATATGACTGTTTAATAGTCCATACTATTGATATCTGAAAGAAATGACAAAAAAATAAGGCTATGTTTATTTTTCCAGACTAGAGCGCCTCTCAATAATTTGTGACGAGAAGATCTTGCAAGGCACCCGTAAGTCAGGAAGCCCTTCACGAGGATATTAAAATAACCTCTCTTCTTGGTCAAGATTTCTTTTGCCCCATCAAGAGACAATTTCAGACTTGTAAGAAAAAGCTGTTCACTTAGGAACAGCTGACCTTACCAGCCCCACTGAAATTTTATTCTGGAGATTAAGCAGTCAATGTCAACCAAAATAGTGAAATACAATAGCACAACTACTGCTGAGTCACGGGATCATAATACGATTAAGCAGAGTGAATTTCTTTGCCAATGGCAGAGGGGAAAACGTCTGTTCTCTAACAGGCATGGATGAGAAAATCTGCAGAAGAGAAAATCCTTTCTACAACCTTAGTATGAAAGTCTGCATTGACCCCTAGTTTATACTTGAGGGCTTTACTTTTGCTTAGTAAACTAAAGAGTTTTGATATGTTCTGAATCAAAAACGGGCAGAAAGCAAGCTAGCATCTAAATTTGTCTTTCAGGATTTTTCTCTGCTGCTCTGCATACCTCTCACATGCACTGCAGCAAGGCCCCAGCAGGACTGGTTTTCGGTGCTGATGTGCATGTTAATCAAATAGCACTGTTCAGCAGCAATTATCTTGGTCAAGCAACCTGCATTTTATAGGGTTCAAAGGGACAAGGGTAGTAACAGGGGAATAACAACATAATGAGGTGACTACATTTGAAATGATTCTGCGCGTCAGAAACTTAATGTCTGCACTTGTAAATTGGTGGTTCATCACACTACTTAAAAGCAGGAGCTCAAGACAGTCAAATTTTGCATACTCAATACTAATTTTTAATGGTGGTGAAGTCGGGCATTACAATTTGGCAACATGGCTAATTTGCCTGGAGCACGTTATGAATGTTAATCCTGAAACATACAGAGGCTCTCCACAATTAAACAACAATCCATACAGTATGCATAAAGGATAGATAAAATCAAACCCAGAGATAAAAGGTCTGGGCCATTGAGGTGGAACTTCATCTGTGTTATGAACATTGCTTGGCCGGAATGTGAGCACCTGTGCTCCCCACTGCCGGAATTTTATGGTAAAGCCCCATTGTTTGGCCTCAAACTATGACTAAAGTAATCACACTTGCTACTGTACAGGGAGCTGAAGTTAGAGAAGTTTGTAACAGGCCCCAAAGCACATGAGACAGAAGAACTGATGATTCTCAGCTGTGTATGGAGCCACATTTCTACTAGCCACACCATCACAGCAAAGCTAGGAAAGTTAACTTTCATAATCTCTTTTTTAATCTGAATCTTTATAAGATAAGGAATGCCTGAAAGCTCTCTAACACAGGAATGTTTCTTATGGCAACCCTGGGCGCCCTGCAGGCCTGTTTATACAGGACTGACCTAGCCAAGGCACAGCACAACAGAGTGTATTACTCTTGGTGTGTCCTGCTGCCACCTACTTGCCATTCCAGTGCAGTGTGGCCAAGTGTCTGCTCTAAATTGTCTTTTTTGGCCTAGTTTAATTTGACAAATCAGTGAGTAACAGTCAGCCCATGCGCTGCTTTACTTGACTTTAAAGTACTCTTTCAAAGTCAGCTGCTATTCCTGGACATATCTGCAAAACAAAATCCCTATACCCAACACTTAGAAAGTGCTGTTTCTAGCTGTGACCCTTTCTGCACCTGGCATTTCAGCTCCCTGACTTCCTTTGCCTTGTCTGTTAAGGAGCCTGTTTTAGTGAGAAGCAGTAATCGTGGCAGAGCTGCTGTAGTTCCACCTGGACACGGTACCAATCAGCATTAAGAGCACTAAGAATCACTATTTACTACAGCACTATTACATGAATCCTGCATCTGGCTCTGTCTTTTGGGCTGGTAACAGCCAGGCAGTGCACCATGAGCCTCCTGTTCACGCAGTGCACTTGCTGCCAGCCCTCCCGGGGAGCAGGTCCTGCACACTGGGAAATAAAGGCACACCCTTCCCTACTCCACACCCCAATCACATCTCTGCTTATCGAGCACAGTGCACATCTGACATGCAGTGAACATGTCTGGGGCCACAAGTGTCAGGGCCTTGAGTCCCCAACATGCTCCACAGCCAGTCTCCCCAGTACAGCTCTGTGGCCCCCAGCTCAGGTCAGCTCCAGTATGGCTTTGCCTGTAACCTCAGCACAGGCTGCTAAGAGAACTGCCAGGCCTCATCGGGGGCCTCTCCCGGTTTCTGCTCTCCCCCGCCCCTGCCCTCAGCCCAGCAGAGAGCCGACTGCCAGGAGTCGGAGTTGCCCCTGTGGCAGACAAACAGAGCCGGACGCCGGACGGGAAGCACACCCTCCTCTGCCCTCTGCCCCCTGCCCCTTGCCGGGGCACGCCCGGAGCGCATCGGCCGCTTGGGTTTTTCGTGTGTGGCTGCAGCACCAGAGGCTCCCAAGGAACACTCCAGTTTCAGTGTTTAAGAAACTGCAGCCTTCCCTGCTTCAGCCTCCTCAGCTACACAACTGCTCTTCCCCCCACATTCTCGTATTTTGTGGAAAAGATAAAAATAGATGAAAATTAAATGTTGACACCTCTCTAGGGCAAGAGCATAAATAAAGAGTGCATTAATGGTGTCTCACAGGGGGTGAAATAGGAGGATATCTGAAGACTCAACTCAGACCTTAATTATGCCTACGTTGCCGTAGGAATGCATCTTCATTGCCTGAGGCAAAAAAAGTCACCCTTTTCCTGCTCTTCTAGAAAACTCATTTGCTATTTATAAAGAAATAAAAAAAAATATAAAAATGGAGATTAGAGTCCAAGCAAATACAGCAAAAATGCCTGTTACTTGTTCAGCATTAGGACACAATAATAATATGCACCAACTCCTAATTTTGCACTGAAAGACAAATTAACAGAGATGGTGCTTGAGAAGCTGCAAGGCTGGATGCAGTGTGATCAAAAGCTCTTCAGAAGTGGCAGGTTTATCTCCACCCTATATGCACAATGCAGCCCTGCAGGAGCATCTCCCTGAAAGCCTTGTGCAGATTCACAGTGTTAATCACCAGACACTGCTGCCAGGGATGCCTCATGCTGCAGTTCAATTTGACAAGTACCTGTCAAGGGCTCTAAACTCCAGAAAGATAAGGTTAATATTTAGTATTTAATGCCAGCTGGAAGAAAAGGAAGCTTGCAGAAAGCAGGCCTAGCCTGTTAAATGCAGAAAATGCTAAAAATGTAAGCGCATTTCTTGACTCGCCACTGCATCTCCCTCCAACTTCTCTCCTAACACCAACACCTCTGTATTCGTTAGTCACAGCATTTTACAATAAATCGGCATAACCACTCTGAATCTTTCAGTGAATGACAAATGCACCCACACACATCCTTATAAAGGATATGCTGGTTAGGAAGCACATGTATGCAGGGTTACTGTTGTGGTAATCACTGCAGAATACTGTTACCAGCAACATTAACCAGTGCGAATATTCACTTACTACAGCAGCACCTTTCCTTTCCCTCAAGGAAGTTCACCTGTACCACTTAACTTAGATTATTTTAGTTTGGAACATCAAGAGAAAGTTTATTTGTTAAAAGCCAAACAGAAGTTAAGAGGAAAACATTATTCTCCTATTCTGGAATAGTAGGTGCTTTGTTAGACTTACAAAGCTTGCTAAGATTTTAGTTGCAATAATGCATCAAACCAGCGCATGCCAGATGAACTGCTCTTATATCTCAAAGAGAAGCAAATAGGGGTATTTATATGTAAACGCTAGGGAAAATACCAGTTTCATTTTCCAAGCAGAAATAGCTATTTCATTTCCTTTGTAAGTTAGGATTGCTTTGTAAGTTAGTCTTCAGTTCAGCAAGTCCAAAGCATTTTCCATCATAAATACATCTTTGTCTATAGGCAACTGTATTAAATCATAGCCAGAATAAGGAAAAAGTTTGTGTAACATTGCTAGGAGAACCAGTTTAAGAAGTGTTTACTAATTTTCTCATCAGTTAGTTCTTTGTGGTGGCTGTGGTGATGCACAGCTCACTTTCTTTCACCCTCAGTAACTATTTACCAGATTAAATTTAAGAATATAGCAGCCATTTCTAAATTATGGTAGCCAATTCTCTGTAGTCAGGATGAGCTGTAATCCTTCTAAGTCATTCAAAACTTGGTTTGTACTTCCTGCAATCTAATTTTATAAATCTTAAATACCATCCCTGATTTGCTGCCACACAAATGTCTGTTTTCAGTGTTAAAAAGAAGCATGTTCAATAGTAGACATTTTGTCACCTACTGAAAGAATGCATGTTGCAAGAAAAAAGGAATTTACAGCAGAATGATCAAAAAACATAGGTGTTGGGGCTTAACTGGAATTCAAGAGTTACTAAGAGCTTGGTTGGCTCTCAAGCTTGGGGAAAGTGGCCTCTGAAGCTAGAATAATCAGCGTAGCTGAAAATTACATTAAAAGGAGTTGCCTTCTCTCCCTATAAAGCATGTTACCTGAAACTATCTGTATAATTTATTAATAGCATTTATGTAGGAGTAGTCACAGAGGAAGAAAGTATTTGGATTTATTTAGAAGGTTGGGGTTCAGGAGGAAAATAGAAGGCTATTTACAGTCCTTTGTAAATGCATTAGATAACCTCTCCATCCTAAACTGCACCAGTGTGATTTCCATAAGAACCACCTTCCTTTTAAAAGCAGACATTGAGAGTGAACTCTGTGCACTGGTAGGGTGTTCTAAAAGGTATATTTGATGTACCTAGTAAAGGGTATAAACCACACAGAATGTATTAGACTCCAATAATAATTTCTGCATAAAATTCCTAAAGCAAAACTTACAGATCATCCTTTCCATCTTCTGAGTTACATAAAGCTCCTGCTGTTACTGAATCAATCACATATTCTACATGTAAGTTGTACAGCACAAACATTACTAAAATCATCTTCTATATTCCATTTGATTTTATGATACAAGTTCCAGTAACTCAGCTGTGCAAAAGTTAAACTGAAAAGATGGAAGAAAACGCTTTGGAGTTTGTTCTAAATCTTCTACCTGCAAAGCATTTCAGGAAGGTGTATAAAAATGCCATGCTCAGACAGTCACTCATAGAAAAGCTATTGTCCCAAGCAGCTTGCAGAATTAAATACTTGACAAATAAAAAAGGAGAAGGCACATGTTTACAGATAAAACTTGGAGAATAAATGAGGAAAGGAGATATAACAGGAAGCTATTCCATTATATAAAAGATAGCTCAGGCATAAGGTTCATATGGAAGAAATCAGAAACCACCAGATAGCGGGTTTACAAAATGTACTTGTTAAATTTGGTGATGCTTTGTCATATTTACATACAAGTTTATTCCTCTATAAGAGCAGATATATCCTTTCAAAAAGCAGTGCTTTGCTCAGAATTTAGCCAAGGGCCATGAATAGATGAAGTGAAAAGCAAAAGACCTGAGCAAGTACAGAGCTACACTTGGCTAGTGTACCATTTCAGCTCCTGTAACCAGTGCTTTAAGGACATCTGAAACCAGGAGTTTCATTTTCCGTGCTACATTTAATGGCTGTTGAGAAATACTTCAGGAACTTGCTACAGCCTTTCCTAGAACATCTCAGAAGCCCAATGTTCTCTAGCAAGGAATTTTGCAGTGGTATTGTACTTTCTCTGAAATAATATCTCCTTGTTAATGTAAGTCTGATGCTTGTTATTATTACTGTGCGTCCTTTAGCTTTAGAAATTTAGAAATGGATAATAATTCTTTTCTTTACATGATTTGTGTTTTTTCAGTACTTCAGCATTTCTCCTTCGGTTCTTTCATCTTGCAAAAAAAAAAAAATCATGATATAATGAATCTTATTTTAGAAGCTGCTAAAAAGCTCTAGATAGAAGGCCTTTGTCAACTTTCTCTGGACCTTTTCCAGTTCCATTACATATTTTTCATATGAAGGGAAGAGCAGAGAAGGCAACAAGAACTGTATGAAGTATTCAGGATGGTTACTGTGGGTTTACCAGTGACATAAATAATCTTTTCTATTTCTAACTACTTAGTTGGTAATTTCTAACATTCTTGTATCTTCAGTAGTGGTCTAGCATGCTACAGACCCTGCACCACAACAATCTTTGCTCCAAGTGGTAACCGGGAATTTATAGCACATCTTGATTTTTCAGTTTATCGCCCAACTATTGCTGACTAAAGCTTATTGCTCAGTGTCTGAAGGTCTCCCTGAAACTTTTTGCAACATGTTTTCATTTCAACTTTGCTGAATAATTTAGGTAAAATATATAACTTTGTCATTCACTCTGTGTTCAAATGATTCAGGGAAAAGTAAAACAGCACAGACTTTGCAGGGCTTCAGAAGTTTCTTCTCCCTCAAAAACTGACTATTCCTACTTATTTTTATTACTTTTAAGTGGCTATGAATCCCTCTTTTCCTCATTCTTCTGCCAAGAAATACTAGTTGGCACACGTAGCAGTAACATGTCTCCAGCAACTGGAGACATAAAGTTGACAATTCCTTCTTAGAAAGACCCTATGTGAACTGTCTTACAATCATAAGAAGCAAATGCAGGTGGAATGCTGTCCAAAGAAACAAGTAATTGTAGACTAACAGCAAGAGGAAAGGAATGCAGTGCTAATAGAAAGCCTGGCACAAGCAATAGAGTATCATGACCTGCTTCGTAAAGTCCTATACACATACTATAGCTGTCCTTGTTATGAGGAGCTACCTTTGGAGATAATGGAAGTAAAGCAGCTGAGTCTGCAAAACAAGAAAGGTGAGCATAATCTCCTATATAGTCTTGTCTGATGTTAGTCAAACTAACTTTTTTTGCCACAGGTTATCTGTAAAATAAGATTTCAAGAGCCTACCCATTTTAAAAGAGTAAAGGACATGAGATGCTCAGATGCAAGACAGCAATCTATGGTTATGTACCACATCTTGACTATAGTCTATCCCCAGCCAATCTGAAAAAACACTCCATATCTATAGCATGCAGTACAATGACATCAACAAGAACTCAGAATGTGTCTATGAAAATGATTTGTGTATTACTCTACCAGTGTATATTAAATCAGTTGAAGAAAGAAAGGGTTCATTTCATTGTCAGGCACTTGTTTTTACTACAACAGGAGTAATAATGTGTACAGAATGGTATATGCAAAGGAAAGCAGTATGGAGAATAACAGGAAAGCAATCTTCACTATTTAAAATTGTTAAATACTACAACTATACTAAGATTAGCTGAAAAAAAAAATCAGTGGGCAAGGCAGACTTTTCTTTATTACTAATGAGACAGTGCAATTCTTCATAGTACTTTTGCTTCAAAGAAAATATCTAGTTTGGTTTTAATTAGTCTCAGAAGGATGTTTTTATTGAATAGGAAATTCTCAAATGACAACAGAAAATAGAGGACTCAGCATAAGTGAAGTGAACTAGAACCAGAGGAAGACAAGCTGAGTGTCTACTGGACAGGTTTGCCAATATCCCAGCAATTCAATGTCACTTAAAGCAGAAGCATGCAGCAAGTGTCTCATTATATTAAGGTGCCTGCCGCCTCTAGAACACTTGCTGACACTGGATTACTGTATGAAGCAACAAAGTTTTAGGAATTGCTGAAGGGCTGTTGATTCACACCGCAGTGGGTAAAGTTTAAAAAAAGAAAAGAAAAAAAAAAAAAAAGACAATCCTTTAAGGAAAGAATGGGACCCAGCAGCAGCAGTTCCTTGAGGTTTTGGTATTTTAAGGCAAGGAGTGGGTGAAAGGTAACTGTAAAGGGAAATAGTTTTCCTATTGCTTAAATTGATATAACTAGAGTGGTTCTGACCCTTGCAGATAAAGTTTGTGACACTCTGAAACAAATACACAGGTCAAATAAAGTCTTTTACACAGGAAAAGCTAAAAGCAGTGCTTTCCATTTACAGTTTTTTCTAGAGCTTTGCTGTTTCTGTAGTAAGATGTTCTTCATGTTCAGTGAGAATTTATAATAATTTACACAATCATATTTTGAAGTGGACACACCACCACAGCCCATTTCACATCATTTTCAGCAGATTAGCTATTTATTCTTTAGGTCCTCTAACCCAGGTGGCAGATCATCTAGAAGCAAAGGTACTGGGCCAAAAGAGGGTCTAGCAGTTATTGTAATTCTGAACTATGATTCACACAGGCCCCAAACCATTCAAAAACCTAAGCTAGCTGTGGAGTCTTTCTATCTGGCGCCTTGATAATGTCACCTGAAGAAAACCGTAAGTTTTAGTGCTTTTCATGTTCTCTTGTCACAGGATCTCAATGATAATCTGGGGGTTAATCTAAAAGAAGATACTGATGAATTAAAAGCTAACTACACACTATTACCCTTGCAAAATTACAAGGTAATGCAGCAGAGCTGTAGTCAAAAGAGTCCCATATATATGCACGCAGGTTTAATACCATATTACTGAAGTTTCACCACTGATCTTACTCAAAAAAGATTCCTAGTATAATAACATAGGTTTGTTAGATATTTCATCATCCTACATGATTTTTATTCTCTAATATTTCAGCTAAAATTAATAAAATAAATTTATTAATCACATACCCAAGTCCATGTAAGCAAAGAGACCATTATAATTGTTAATGCTGTATTGCATACCATGCTGCTTGAAAAACTGCCATATCTAGTCACAGCTTTGACAGGCATATCTGGGAAAAAAAAGCAAACCACAAAATTTTATCTGCCAGTTAACTGTGAGATATATTAAGCAAACAACCCCTATTTCCAAAGAGAAACAGAAATACAGAGAAGGTGATAGCATCAAGATTCAATAGCTAACCACCCTTAATGAGCAGTTTTAAAATTGTTTTAAATTTATTTTTTAAAGGATCCAACTCAGCTTTGACTTGCCACAAGTACTTGACTTTACTCATGTATTACTAGATTGTGATACATGAAGTTTGGCAAAATATTTTTGCAGTTTCAACTGGACACATCATACCTAATACAGACATACTGGGAGAATTAATATGAGGCACTCCAGAAAAGGCATGCAATTCTTGAGTTCCCTTCCCTTCTTGTGTCCAAAGATTGCTCAACACTGTTAATGTTCTAGTTACACCGCAAATCTTACTTATCTTTCTTTCCTGCTTTTAAGAAAAACTGGGATGTGTAAATAAGGCTCATTTGTGTATACATGCATTTTTGGGACAACCACTAACCACATCTCAGTCAGATGGAACTTAACAAAATACAAAAATAAATAAGCAAAATAAGCTTTAAATGTATTGAAAAGGCAGATTTGGGGATATGCTTTATCAGGTGGAATGCTTATATTGACTCTAATTTCTAGAACATAAATAGGTAATAATGCTGACTAATAACAACTGGTAAAAAAAGCTTTGTTTAAACATTTGGCTATTTTGTTAGATTTTGAATGAACTAAGGAACTTGTGTACAGATTAAAGACTAGGAAAAATAATTTCTATCAAAAACAGACTAGTGCAAGAGACACACAAAGACAGATAGAAAACAGTTTTATATGGTTGTGGATTTTTCAGAGCCTTTTGCCCCACTAATACAAATGGCTGAACTGTCAAGTTTACCATCACAAAGAAATTACTGACTCCATACCACACAACCAGCTATCACAGATGTATTGACACTGTCTGCAACGCTCTGTAGCAAACAGAGAAGCTTACCTATTCAATCTTCATTTTCAGAAAATTCAACCCTTTTCTGAAAACCTCAAGGTGTTCATGATACTAATAATAGCATAGCTCCTATTTTGCTTTACAATAAGCATAATTTACTTGTCTTAAAAACCTTCTGCTTTTCCTTCTGCAATACCATGAGAAGGGCTTTGTGCAGCTAAAAGATTTTGAAAAATATCTGAAGAAACAGGGTATGCAAAACAGGAAGCCAGAAATTAATATCTGGACCTCAAAGCAGCAGTGACAAATACTGCCCCGAGTCAAACAGTTGCCACTGATAAGATTCAGGACAGAACACTGAAAGTGCTTTATATGTGTGCTAAGACATCTTGCTATACACCAGTGTAAGCCAGTTGAATTTAATATTTTATTTGAAAAAAAATTTTGTTTCCGCCATTATTAGAAAGGGAGAACCAGTTCTTTTCACTTTTTTGTTCCTTAGGTCAGAGTCATTTGCATTTCTTACAATTTATACAATATATTAGTAGAACCAGTACTTGCTAAGCCACAGCACATTTTCAAAAGAAAACATCCAGAACAGAAGAATAAGGTGACATGGGGATTTGAGGGAAGAGGTAACTGGTTTTAACATCATTTTTTTGTTTCCAACAATCAAGAAACAGGTAACAACTTGCAATCCCACCAACACCAGTCCTTGCAGACAGATATGCATCACTATTCAGGACTATGTCCTGTCTTCACCCATTTCCTTTTCACTTTCCAGAGGCACAAAGGTCACTGTGGTCTATACACACTGAATGACTCTGGATAATTTGCTGCATTTTGTGGATATACTATATCAGTTGGCTTTGGGTTTTGACACAAAGGGAACTTTTCTGCCCACTGCAACAAAAAAATGTTAGTTTCTTATTTTGGTCAAGAAACTACTTATCACCTAGAAACACTCAGCATTTGGACACTGCAAGGCACACTGTAGCAGTTAAGAGATTTATGACATACATAATTTTTTACAATGCCATAAATCTTAACACATGCAAATCCATACTTGCTTTGCCAGTATTCAAACTTATAGGCTTAGAATGTGCATATACTTATAAACACTGACATAAATTACAGAAATAACCCAGCTGATCTAGCAGATGCTCAGCCTCTTCAGACTGGCTTATTATGAACAGATAGGCCAGTTCAAAACCAGGTGTACCTTTTTACCACCTAAAGCACTAAAAGTCTCCCTTTTTTTTTTTTTTAAACTAAATTCTGGTTTTAAAAATCCCTATTAGACTTCTTTTTTAATTCATTGTACAATTCCATAGTTAAAATGAGGTTTTCTTATAGTATGTAGGCCACTTGTATTTACTTTGAAGTACTTTATAAACACTGTAGCTAGCTGAAGCTTTTAGAAATGTTCTCATTCTTCCCTGTAATATTACAGTCCATTTGAGGCTCTTTACAATCAATGCACTCATAACATTTAAATTAAAGAAGAATGAAGTTTGATTTAGACTGATAAAATATTCATACTGGGTCATACCTTATCAATCTCCAGAAGCTAAAGACGGCATGGTTGCCAAGATAGGGTAAGAACTGTATCCACCTATAAAATATTAAAAATAAAATCTAGAAGCAAGAGTATTTCAAATTACTTTATCAATCAGATCTATTACATTTGCCCCACTGGGAAAAAACGCAACTCCACACAGCCTAGTTCAAAAGTAAACATTCAATTCAAAAGTAAAATACCATTCAGTTTGTTTATTGATTCCATGATTGCCATTCTATAAAGCATTGATTATTTTGACACTAAAAATAACAACAGCTCTCTTCAGTTATCCCACATGAAAAAGTGCAACTTTCAGCGGAAGTGGAATGTTTTCTTCCCATATACTCTGTTAGTCTGAGGTGCCCCAGGAGTTTTTGTTTAAAAGTCAGAGACATTTATACATTTCTCATTTCTAGAGAATAGTATTGATTTCTAAACAGTAGCAGTATTCAAAATGCAAAAGCCATTAGATGCTTTCCCCACATATTTCTTATGAACAGTAACCCCCAACTCTTAAAAATCATGAGTCCATAGATCAGTGTTGTAGTGAGAACAGACTCCAGTGTAAGGGGGCTCTGTTGCTAAACAGGCTTCATTTTTCTCCTCAACCACCAGAGTATAACTGAGAAAAAGTCTACTGCTAGACCACAGCAAATTTGGCCCATTAACCTTGACAACACACACAGAACAAAGAAAATTCTAAAACACTACATGATTAAACGGATTGAAATAGAAACCCCTAGTTCCATTCTGATTCCCTAAATCAAGGGTTAAAATTCTCCAATCCAGTGCATACTATAAACAAAATAAGCTAATCTTCCTTTCTCTGTCTTCACACTTGGCATTTGGAAACCTGCACATTTGACAATGCACTATGCTTTTCAGAAAATAGTATCTAAGGTGTCTTTTTTTTTTTTAATTTGCTAATAAGTTTATAAAGTAGAACAGTATTTTTGCCTGAAAACAAACGAAACATCCAAAAAGAAATACTGAAATAGCAGACTTAGTAGATACTCTTTATTTAGTTTCTGCTCTGTCACAAAGAAATAGCCCTTACCTGCTGAATTCCACTCCTCTTTCAAACTAATCCTTATTCTAACGACCTACAAACTACATCCCACAAAAGAAATGCTTTGCCAGTCATTTCTTTTTCATAAATTAAAACAATTGCTGGCCCAATTGCAGTTTGAACATAATTAGTTTAAATTTGTTATCTATCACACTTTCAGCTGTGCCACCTGACACACCCAGCACCTTTACTTACCTAAATGGTCATGTTCCCATTAGCTCCGCTCTTACAGGGGCATGGATCAGTCTCTGCCCTAGATGCAGGATTTAAGACAAAATAGGGGAACTGAGTCTAACATCGCCATCTGAAAGGGGCCCACAAAGCTGTTCCCCAGCACTGGAGCTGTTATGCTTCGATTTATGACAGTAAAGCTTCTTATGAGCCTTCTGCTGCATCTTAAGCAGAGTATGGTCGCTGTTTTTTGCAACTGCTGGACATCTAGCTCACAGGTCAGAGACTTCACCAGGGAAGGAGACTCACTTTTGGCAGTTCTCCTCTACCTCAGCTGCTTGCAGTTGCATTCTAATACTAGTGTCCTAACCTAACTGCTGAATTTCCTGCTGAATAATGGCCCAAATTTAATGAAAACTTTCCCCATGATTTAGGAACTTAACTGAGGTTGAGTTTAACCTTCAAACCAAGCCTGTGGGCATAACTTTCTCAGCCCTGTGTCTGACTTACCATAGCAGTAGAAAGAGAACATGACAAAAAGACTGGGAATTAACAGCCTCTGAAATGTCATGTTTCCATTTGATAAGAAGAAGCAACTAACAGCTGAAGATGACTTTAATTGCAATATCATGTAGTAGCCAAGATGCTAATCTTTCATATTCACAATTTAACACTGCAGTGCTGGTTTAACACAGGGGCCCACAGCAAAGTTCATTTAATATAAATGATTGAACATGTTAAGTCAGGAAGACAAACAAGGAGAGATTTTTACCAAGTAACCATCTTGAATTACTGCTTTAATAAGAAACTAGCAAAGGTTTTTCTTCACTCTTTTAGACACAACAAAATTCCTACAATGCTCATAAAAAGAGTTTACAATGTAAAACCTACTAGAGAGGTATACAGTGGATTTCAAAACCGTACATGTTCTTTGTCACATAGTTATGAATATTAGACAGCCCTGATAAATAGCATAGGATAACAGTGGGTTACCTGAGACTTGGATTCCACTCTCCTTCTGATACAGGCAACATCATCATATAGCAGTTTTTAACTTTGTGAGGTAATTCCTGTCAGTATAGATTGGGTGCTGGCAGTGGGGGTCACAGGCACTCTCTGAGGCAAGGACAGGGCCGCCCTATGCTGGACACTGCTGGTTCCAGCTGGAACAAACAGCGGCACCACAGGGCACGGCTGAGCCCAGCAGCAGCGCTGGTGGTGGCACCGCTGTGAAAGCCTCCTCAGAAAGATCAAAATGCTGCTTAGGCATGAAGAAGGAATGAGGAGGAGCCCTGCAAGCACCAGGTGAGAGGAGGCGGAGGAGGAGGAGGGAAGAAGGTAGGTCTGTCATAAAGGAACTGCAGCCCATGAAGAGCCCACATGGGAGTAGGGAAACGTGAGGAGGGAGAGCATTGGAGAGAAGCCTTTATGGAGTGCCCACAGCCCTCATTCCCTATCCCCCTGCCCTGCTTTTGGAGGGCGGCATATGAGTTGGGAAAGGAATGAAGCTGAGCCTGGGAAAAAGATTAGGGAGATCTGCTGTTTTGAGTTTTATCTGGCTTTTGCCATCAAATTAATTTTCCCCAAATGAACTCAGTTCTCCTGTGATGGCAACTGGTACATGATCTCCCCGTCTTTGTCTCACCCCACAAGCTTTTTCATCTTCCTTTTTCCCCCCACCATATTGAGAAGGGAGAGTGAGAGGGTGGCTGGCGGAGCACCTGGCAGGGTGCCAAAGTCACCCCACCATGGCCATTTATTTGGCATCCAATACTGCACCCAATGGACAACCCTGACATTAGCAAGAGTTTCATGCTCTGGAACTGAAGTAGCTGGCATTCTTAGGGTGATTACAGCCATAGGCCAAGCTTAACCCACCATACAGTAACAACGCAAGCTGTACTGAACCCATTGTTTTACTAGTAGGGGAAAATACTTATATTTTTAAATGACCATCCATTTGACTGAGTTCTGGCCATTGATAAAGTGCTTTACTGAAGATGCACAATGTAGTATGACTGGCTAGACCTGAATGCTGAAAAGGACAAATAAGGTAATCCAGTATTTACATGCACAGGACAAAAACTTACTTATCAAAGATGTGTGTACATATGGCATCATGTACAAAAAACCATTCAGTCACCACTGTACATAGTGGTGTTAATCTAAGCTGGTATATATATGCAACATTGGTTTTACACAGATTTGAGCAGAAGATTTGGCAAAATTTCATTGTTTTTTGGCAGCCAACTTGTAGGAGTAATACTATAAAAAAACCCTCCGATCATTTCTGGCACAGTGATCACACTAATATAGTATATTGCGGGTAAGATAACCTTGCTTCTCTTGTGCTTGGCCTAGGTACAACATGAAATAAAAGTTTCAGTTATATGTATAAAAATAAAAATGCTTCATGTGCTCTTCTCCATTTGGTGCTGCTCTGCTTTGCAAAGCTGTATGGTTCCAAATATTCACGTAAGAATACCTTCTGCTAAGTTGCTCCCATGTTGAGATCTTTGTACATGCACAGACACATGCTGCTTGTGGAGTGGGTTAAGCCTGCAAAAGTTTTCCTGTGGGAAAAAGTTTAGAGAACAGGGGCAAGAAATTCCTTGCATTTGCTTTGTAAGCTCTGAAAACTTCACAATATTTTTCTGATCAAGAGTATCTTCAGTTCTTATCTCAGTCCCATCATCACTTCAGACTTTTGGCACTGAATAATCTAAATGATGAAGAGTACTGCAACCAAGATATCACATATACCTATGCTGCATCTACAAATGCAAAAAAAAAAAAAAAAAAAAAACAAAACCAGAAAAACATTTGTCCATTTTTCCTCACTTACAGTGGTATTTTGGGGATAGATTATTCTGGAGTTGTTAATGATCTCTGTTTCGCTTACATTGCATCTCAAAATTTACACCTCAGTCTAACTGGGGCAGATTAAAGGCAAAAGACACTTCTTTGGCAGTCAACTGTAGCCATGACAGTGAATACAGAATACTTATAGTGTTGTTTTTCATTGTGGGTTTTTTTACCTTTTAATTGGAAATGACAGTATTTAAATGTGATTACTCAAGAATCATTGCATTGTATATGTGGCTATATTAAGGGTAATGATCTAGAAAAGCAGTGTTCATAACTGGGTTTTCCCAACAAGAAGCTTTTGCTGAAACATAGGCAATTGATCTTCAAATAGGCCGTGTAAAAAACAGATGTTCAATGACATACAGATTGGTGGCAAGGTGATGAAACATCTTGTTTCATAGCATGTTTAGCATGTTGGTACCAGTATGGATAAAAGATAATGCATTTGCAGTTTTCCATCCAAAGCAGACTAACATTTGTATAAATAACTTTTGTTTTTCAAGACATCTCTTCATGTATCATGAAGATTCTAACATTAGAATCTGTTCATCTGAATGGAAAATGCAGCCTTAAATTAGTTACAAACCATCTGCATCTGTCAGCAAAGTCATACACAACTTTGAAATCCCTTTTCCTACTTTTTGTGTCTGAAATAGAATAAAATAAAGGAACAATATCTTTATATATGAAGTCTGTGTTAAATGGTTCAAGAAGTTAACTTGCTGCTTAAGCTATGTACTGCTGTCTAAAGACTATTATCTCTGGGTAGTTCTGTTCTCTACTTAATCACTTATTTTCACGTATTTGGATGAAAAGCAAACATAGCATACAAATATGAAAAAAATATGCTTCAGCCCGAAGAATAAGGTTATCACACTGATAAATGCATAACTACTGTTCTCAGAGACAGTTGGTATGTCTATCAAAATAATTTCATTAGAAAGAAGTTTTGAAGTGGTCTTAGTCTAATTGTTTAACAATTTGACAAATATTAAGAAAAATGCAAAAATTGACAGTCAATTTCTACATCATTTAGCTTTACTCAGCATTCTCCTCAGTTTGGCTATTTCATGGATATAGAGACAAACGGTATTACAGTTCATAGGAAAAATAATCCAGATTTGCTGCTTTGGTTTCTTTTAGGGAGGAAGGGCAGAAGTTGTCTCTCTTTAGAATAGTAAACTTGCCCACCTATATTATTTAATACTCCATATTCTTTTTTGTAATCTAAGTGCATTTTCCTCTGTCAGAAGGGGTCAGCAGAAGTCAGCACAGCAGGTGCAGGGTCTGATGGCCTTTTGCAAATTTCAGAATGTTATTAAAATTTATTTTTAAAAGGTTAAGAATTTTTTTCTGCTTTTCCTGTCTAAATAATCAAATAAGCTGAAATGCCATTCTCTGCTAGAAATATTGCCAAGTTCATAGCATTAGAAAACAAACTGTCCAAGCTTTGACATCTAATCAACATCACTAATATACTTAAATACAAAGAAGAAACAACTGATTTTAAGAATTCAGCTCTCTTCTGTGTGTATGTGCAGATTACACTGTCAAATAAGGAATATCACTCTTAGAAGTTACCCTTGTGATAAAAAGGTCAAGCTCTAGTTCTTTATATGTTTGACACTGGCTGGAGGCTTTTATACATATTCATCAGCAGTGCTACTTTCTCAAATCACTTTAACAACTGGTCACTATTTAAAACAAGACCAGCCTGACAGAAATTAAATTCATGCCAATCCTTTAAATGATGGATGTTGAAACAGATTTGCACAGTGCAGTAACTGTGTTCACACAAACTCCCTATCAGTTCAAGACTTCAGTCTGAGTGATTTCCAATGCAGCCTGTTCCAGGCCAAGGAGTTTAAAGGACAGAAGCAAATTCCTATTAAATTCCAGCTGATTAATGTTTTTTTCAAAACTATTTGTCACCTGTACAGAGATACTCACATGCTGAACTTGTAGGCAAACTTTTTCTGCAGTGCATTTGGAAAGGATTAGGCAAATGAAAGTTCAGTGTATGCTGCTAGACACTAATAAGCCTGCTATTTAGTAAGCATTCCTCTGAATTTCAGTATCAAAATTCAGAACTAAGCTTAGGTCCAAATTAAGCTTCAAAACATCAGGGTACATATATTAGGTAAACTTTCCCAGCCAAAAGTTACATTTTTCATTCTAATGAGATACCAACAAGCTTTGCTTCCAAGAATGTTTACTGTATTTTTTCACAATCACTTTAAAGATCTTAGACGTGAATAAAAATTCTGCCATTTATACTTATGGGGTAACATTCAAAAACTGTAGTACAGAAATTTTTATAACAACCAGAAGCAAACTCATCCATCTACAGTTTCATTTCCCCAAAACCTTTGATAAAAAATAGCTGATGTCTCCAAAAGTATTTAATATTAAAGAATAAAGAAACAATACTTCTGAATACCACAAACCCCCCATAACTTCCACTGTTCCAACACTTATTTAGAAAGAACAACTAAACCTGCTAATACAAAAAAAAAAAATCAAGAATGTAATTAAAAGAAATAATAAGAGAAAGAGGGAATATTTGTGTATTATATTCATACTAAATATATAACTACATTGACCTACATAAAATCACTATGGAAACTACCCACTGTTTTTCTCAGTGATAAATATTGTTCAATTATCCTTTTGGATTCTGGATACTAAAACTCCAATCTATATTTCCTTATACAGGCATTTCTTTAACATTGCCTCACCTTAAAAAAATGGATCAGAGACATTCTGTAAGGAAAAATAATTTTAATTTTAAGAGAATATCCTAGGAAAAATAGTTGCCAGTAGAATGATAACCAGGAAGAGCTATCTGCCATGAGCAGGACTGGGACTGAGAATTTGCCTTTACCAGGTAAATTCCAGATCTCTGAAGTCTCACTGTGTGCCCCTTTAAAAACCCAGACCAGCTCCAACGACCAAAATTTCAAGTAACTTAAATGGAAAGAGGATCAGGCTCTAAATAATCATAGACTTACAATTCTTTCAAGTGATTAGCATTGCCAACTTCCATCTGGAAGATATATAGGTGATTTATAACAATGTGAGTATAGTGACATACAGTAGATGGCATCGCCCGTCTAGAGGGACAGTATGGGACAGTGGCTTCAGAGTCCTGAGCTCTGAGTGCTGGCTCATATTTCAGGCAGGACTTTCAGAAAAACCTAAATTTTACTAAGTAGAAGAAAAATCTAAATTTTACTGAGAAGGAGAAAAATGACTGCTACTGCTGAACACAGGACACACTGCAAACTCCATCTCTTCATTCCTTTCTAGAGCCAATAAAATATTCATTCTAACTTCAGCACATGGCCGGAGGGAAGGGGTGTATTTGAACTGGAAACAGTTGTCCCTGCACTCAGGTTATAAGGGACCCCTGGAAGTCTCTAGTCTAATCTCCTGCCTGAGGCAGATCCAGTTAGTTTGGGTTCCTCAGGGCCATGTCCAGTAGAGCTATGAATACACGCCAGGATGGAGATTCCACAACTGTTAGTTCCTCTTTTAATATTTGACCACCATTACAGTAAAAAATTTTCTTACATTTGTTTGTGATTTAGAGTTTTCCAGTATGTGTCTATTAACCTTGTCCTATTCATGTATACCCTTTAAGAAAAGTCTGGCTCCCTCATTTGTGTATCTCAAATGTCAGAATCAGAATTTTAGTAGTCGCAATCTTTATAACAATATCATGGAAAACTCATTTTTGAAGTTAGTGGGTGACTGCAAAGTTTGGAAAGAACAGCGAATACAAAAGAACAGCTTTGGAATACCTTCCCATATCAGTTTGGATTTAGAGTGGGTGTCCTGCCACCTGTTTATCATTCTGCCAATGTCCAATCTGCTACTTGTTTCAAGAATACAGAATTCTGTCTTGGGTGCCAGCCCCATGCCTACTGCTGGAAAATGAACACACAGTCCCTCAGCCTGCCTTTGCAAGTCTCTCTTCCATATTCACTAGAACTTAAGGAATTTAGGAAAAGCTATCTTTCCATTTGCCAAAAGAAAAAACGAAGCATAAGAAACACAAGAAAACTGGATATTAAAATGCAGGAGAAAAAGAGAGATGCACTTAACTTTTTCAGCTAGAAAATGTCTGATTCCTTAAGGTTACCCAGGTATGTAATCAGTAAAAGAGCATGCAATGGCAGACTTGCTCTAGTACCAATAAAATCACTCCATTAGTTCTACTGTTTTAGGTAACCACTTGATCCACTTCAGTGGTTGTAATAGTCTGATGGGACAAGGCTCTGAAGTAGCTTAGCAATCCCTTTATTTTGTCAAGTCATTCTGCAGCTAGCTGCTTGTATCACTTCACTCAAACATGCTCTAGTACCTAGTGAGAGAGCTGGAAGAATTCAAGACCCTTAAAAAAATGCCCTGTTTCTTGAAACCAAGTATCTCAGTATAAAATCTTTCCTCATTGCCTTTAATACTAAATTTAATGAAAAATAATATGTTGATAATACAAGTGCTGCTCTTCATTTGTCTGCATTGATGCCTTTTGTATGTCTGCAGACTTGAGTGGAATTACACTTTTGGACTTTGTACTGAAAGTGTATAACACTCATACAAGTCATAGAGCTTTATCACATGATAGTTCCAGTCCTCTAGCACAACAAAGTCATTACTGACACTTCTTTTATTTGTCTATGAAAAACAGACTGAAAGGAGTACAATGACTTGCAAAAAAAAAAAAAAAAATTGTTGATTTTCTGTTTTTTGTTATGTTCTTAAACTGGAGGTAGAATTCTCAAGAGGATTCTCAGTATCTTACCAGGATATATACAAGAAGAGTGTTGGTTTTTCTAAAAAAGCGTAAATATACCTGGTTTTCAAGAAGATGAGATGACACTACTCTCCCTCTGGAAACCATACTTGTTCAAGACGAAAACCTCAAGGACCTAACTAATAAATTCAATTCTGAAATGTCTAATAGTTTTGAACTAAAAGCCAACACATTTCAGTTCAGCATTTCCATTATGGAAGTCAGTTATGCTGTTCTGTAAAACTGCAGCAATACAGCTCTATGTACCTATTCTTTTTTGAGGAGAGTGTCATGAGTTCAGAAAGTGATTTGTAGGAAGTGCTCTTCTTTCAAGGAGATAACATTATATAGATATTCTGGTACACTGGATAATTAACGACAATAATATCTGTCAGCCTGCAATAAAAGGAATGATGGTAAAACAACAATTAGGCTTAAAGTATCTTAAAGTAACTGGATAAAAGGACTAGAAGACTTGTGTTTCTCTCAAGTTTTTTTTCTTAAAAGGTAATTTTAATGTTGTCAAGAATAGTTCTGATGAGGGAGAATCAACAGGAAAATAATTTCTAGGGAAAACAAAAGCTCTCTTATTTCAGTGCTGCCCCTCTCTGTTTTAAACTAGTATTTTGTAATTACCAGCACATGCTATAGGAATGTATGCATGTGCACATTAAAGGTTTCTTTAGTTTCTGTATAGTCATTTAAAAGAACAACAAACCCCAGGAACTGATAATGAGAGCACTGTCTCAAAAGAGATGTCTCACTAGGAAGCACTGCCCAGATCTTGCTCAGTGCCATAAGAAGCAAACCTGACACCATGAGAAGAAAGAGAACAATTTCAGTTGTTTTAATCTTGCAGAGTCTCAAGCCTTTTGATCTTCTCTTTGTTCCCACTTTGTGAAGCATAACTTGTACTGGCTGCAATTTATTTACTTCACAGTTTACTTATCTCTGCTGAGCAATAACACAGCATAAAGTTTCCCTGCAACTATCAGACTATGATTTGTCTTGTTTCTAAAGATGGCATCTGCATTTCTTTCTTTTGAATGTCTGAATGTCAAATCACCTGTTTGGTGTCAACGTTTTACCCTCTAATTGCAGTGCTTATTTAGTGACTAGAACATACTTTTCACCTAACCTGTGATTCATTTCCTCTCAGAATTTGTTTAGAGGCTGTGAAAGACAGTTCCAGAACTTAGGACATGGCTTTTAATGTGAATTGTCATACAGTTTACGTACCAATTAATTAAGAACTGGGCAATTCTCATAGAAACTTTTCATTACCACAACTCCCAGTAGCATTTATTTTCTTATCAAAGCAGATATGTATTGTTGCACTGAGCAATTTTATCATCTTTATAATTTAGTTTTCTGTTAAAAAGCTGCATATCTAAGAGGAATAACAACACTGTGCTTGGTGTTATATACAGCTACTGGCAAAGTAGACTCCTGTTTGTAAAGACACTTGCTCATTACTGTATATCTGACTTCTGCCACACTGGAGTATGCCACACTGGAGTGAGAAAAATGATTGTGATATATTACAAACCTGATATTTTTCACAGCCTTGAGAAATACAAAATACGATGGAGTAATTAATACCATTGTCAGTTTATACTCTCAGAAAAGGAGCAGAAACAGACAGAGGCCTCACTGCCAGCAATAAGGAAAGGATTGGCAGGACTAGAGTATTTGAAAAGTAAGTGGGACAGAAGCTTCTTTCTTTGGAGGGCACACAAGGGTGTGGAAAACAGTGGCACCAGATGGAGTGGTCTTGAAAGCTGAGCTGTTTTTTCACAGAATGGTTACAGAAAATATTTAGCCAGCAGCCTAACATCTTAGAAATCTGCTTCAAGGATGGATAAGATCAGTAACTAATAGTGCTCATTTGGTTAGGTGCGGCATGGAGAAAGGTGGACATAGCCAGAATCCCCTTACAATACAGGGAGACCGATGGTAATGCTTTTGCTTTTCTATGTCTACACCCAGTTTTCCAGCAAGCTTGTCTAAAGGCTTCAAAAGCTTCATATGTAGTTTTTGAAACCAGCCTTTTTCTGAGAAAACTGAGTACCCTTAGGTAACCGATCAAATTATGTATTGGTTAATTCAAGCTCACAACAACACAGTCAAAAAGTGGCTAGCAGACAACTCTGTGGGTGGTCAAAATGCTCACTTGATATAGAATTGGCCATAACAGGCTTACACCAGCCTTGGCTCAGTATAGAAGTTGCTACTTAAAAAGTTTCAGAGAGTTATTTCACAACTGACTACAAAGAACACACTACAAAATGTTTTGAAGACAACCTACTCGAGTTAGGTTACTCTAACCTGCACTAGAGACAACACAGAGATCAGAGCATTCAGCTATCCCAGACTATGTCAAATCCCCAATTTCTGTGCCACGCAAAACTCATCAGAAGCACACTACTGAACTGGAATCTGTACATAAATACATCTATTGCTATTTTATAGCCTTAATTAAACATACTTAATCATCACTAAGTCTCTGAGACCATAATAATTTAAGTCAAAATCCAACCCTATGAATGGTAACCATTAGCTTGAAATGTAACATGCAAATAAAAAGATTGTTGGATATATTCAAACACATCCTTGCAGGTCATATCTCCTAAAAATTGGCTTTCTGAAAGATACCCTTCATACACATTGCTTGCATGGTAAGTTTTTCAAAGTCAGTATAAAGGAGCCTCATAAAGATCAATACATCCAGGCTTACAGTATAAACCTTAAGACAACCCAATACATTTGTCTTCATTGATGCATATACATGTTTGGAATTTTTGCTTTGAATTTTCTTGTTAAAATTCTCTTTGTACATTTGAGCTGAGAACACCATTGCTATCTGACTAGATCCATTTTTGATCTTGTCACAGATTTGATGCTGGGAAAAGGCAGAATTATGCAGGGGACACATGGAGGTTAAACAAAAAGAGAATCAGAACAGCAGAGTTAGCCTCTCACAATTCAGAGAATTATCCATCTGGATTCTGGCAAGTACCAAAAGCCTTTGAAAATTCAACAGCAGTGATTAGAAGGACACCAGTGAAATCAAAATACGTTACTGCTAGTTCATAAAGTCTTCTAGTCATGTATCAAGGGTGAAAAGACTAATCCATTTTGTTAGTCATTCATTTAAAGGTAGGTAATGGGATAAGATCCTCAGGGACTAGCAGACATTTTCTAATAAGTGACTCGCTGCTCTTTAGTAAGTTCAGTCCCACAGGATTCACATTTCTGAAATCTCAACACATTTTCCCAAGTGCCAAGAAATGTTAAAACAGAAAAGATCTACATAATTCCTGTCCCCAAAGCTTAAAAATAGCAATTTAAATCCTTGCAGCCATGAAAGAACAAAACATGTAAAAAGGAAGTGTTTCTAACCAAAGTATAAAAGGTTAATGGCAGGTTTTATTTAAAGATATTATATTTGAGAGGTCAGACTTTTAAGAATAAAGTTTTATTATGCCAGAAGGCTAAAATTTGAGACCATATGACCTTCTTCAGATTTGTCATTCTGCTGTTTCTGGAGAAGGCATAATAAGAACTAATAAGTGAACACTTTGCAATTATATGCTACTAGTAACCCAAGAATGTAGGATATTGAGTTGTTTTTCATTTGTAGTGATTTACAGTTCTGTGGGAAGTTTTAAACTGAAGAAACCTTTGAATGTCATATGGAGAGCTATGAAAAGCTCAATTAGAGGTGACAACAGAAGAATACAACAGAAAGACAAAGATTTCAGGTTAGTGTTACTTCAAATCCTAATATCAAATCCTGAATTTTAGGAACCTAAAGAAATGTCAGAGTCGATTCATGTACCTCCTGGAACCAGCTCTGCCTGAATTCTAGGTTTAGCCTTGAATCAGCTTTCTCTCAAAACTTAATTGACAATTATAAAAAAAAAAAACAAAAACAAAAGACAAAACCAACACAAGCAATTTTGCTTAATGCAAAAATTAAAGCAAAAAAAATAAAAAGAGCAAAAATACTTTTCATGTTCGCTTTTTCCATTTAGGTTTATAAAGATAATTTGACTTGATAATTTGAAAGTCAATTCAGTTGAAGATCTGAACGTACTCTTTTATTACCACTCTGTCAGAGCCAGCCTAATCTGAGGGCAACTTGTATAACTTCATAGGCTTTCTGTAAGCCTGTATAATTTCCAGGGCTAAGTCTTTTTTTGAAAGAAAACGTGAAATATTCCAAATTATTTTCTTACATTTAAGTCAATGTGACTATGTTGTACGAGGTTTAAGTTGTGGGAACTTAATCATATTAGTCAGTGCTGCTACTCTGGTCTCATCCAGAACTGTCTGCAAACTCTGTACTTCCCAAAGTTTTTATATCAAAAATCCAGTGATTTTGTCATAAACAAAAGATAACAGACCTCAGAATTTTGTCAAATTAAGTACTTAACTAAGACAATTCCAGAATTCAAAATTTCAGCCAGCACATCCAGAAATAAAACATATGGAAAAAGCAAAAGAGGATGAATGTTCATGAGTTGTTTTATTTTTCTAGTAAATCCTTAATGAACTTGTAAAATCATCGTCATCTATAATTCAGAGAATGATTTCCAACAAGTGCAGCATTTCTCTTTCTATATACGACATATTTACTATTCAACTTGAACCAGTTATTGGTGCATTTATAGTGAATAATAGCTTTCCAGAATAACAGAAGACGCTTACTGAGTATAAAGGCTGCATCTTTCTACTATTCCCAGCCCGGTGGTACCTCAGACTGCATCCAGCTTGATAGATCAGTGTTTCCTTTACAGAATTGCATTCTGGCAACAAACAGGAGGGATTTTTGTTGACTTATTTGTTGTTTTTTTAATCCTTTGTGGTGCAAAGATATTTCTTGACTAGAATGAGTATCATACTCTGATTTCATGTCAATGTTTTATGCATGGCCAGAAAGTGCTGATAAAGCATTTCTGTGTATTCAGAGGGGAAGGCACTCAAAAATGTACTTCTATAGATCTTTGAAAATGCACCATAGTGGAATTCTGTGTATGTGTTTCAAATATAATATATAAGGGTGATGTATGTTAAGTTTGTCTTCCTTGCATCTAATTTACTCTTGAAATGCATGAAGCTTAATACTAATGAATCAGACAGATATATTCCTGGTTTAAGTCCAGGTAAAGAGCAGACAACTATCATCCAACTGTTCTTATTTCATAGCTTTTCCAGTTTGCTTGTAACATTCTGATTAATTTTTCCACATCCTTTTCCTGCACAAAAACTGCCAAACAATCTATGCCATAGCTTTGTGAAGTAAAAACCTTTGGACTTAACAATATTGCCTTATTCCTAAAAGACCTAGTTTTCCACACGTGTGTCTATAACAAATTAGACCTCATAAAAAACAATGCAATAATTACATTTTCAAGATGCCTTTTATGCATTATAATTTTGATACTCTAATAAAATCTAATATATTCAAGTGCTTATACATTTAAAGCTTATACCCACATGCTCAGTTTGTTTTATTTATTAATGTGTTTTGATTGGAATAAGCAGCATGATAAAGGAGGATAACACAATAAAAGTATAAATATTCCTGAATAACAATTTGATTTAGAGCCAGCTCTATTTTCCCCACACATAATACTTCTTAGATAGAAGCCTGAAATACAGTAATTAGCCTACTGTTGGAAAGCCCAGTTTGAACTGACCCAATAAACAGAGAACCAAAATCCCAATGGAGAGAAAAATGGTACTATGTCAGAGGTCTTCCTGTAGTTCCAAATGAGATGGAACCTTAAACCGTCAAAGCAGAAGAGCTGTGCTGACTGATGTGATGAGCAACATCCATGCTAATTAAAGGTGTGAGACATAAACGATCTGTGCACTTGATCTGAACATTTGTCTGTACACCTAGTTTGCAAAGCAAATTTAAAACAGGACTAAATTTAGTTAGGACGCATGCTAATTTCAGTGCCAACTTACGCAGGCTCCCTCTGCCATCACTGGAGACAACTCAGTCTAAGACCTGAAAGTGATTTTTATTTTTCAAAGACTAAGCAGTCATCTATCTGGCTAAACCTACTGTAAATGTAATATTGCATTTCCATCGTTTATGCAAAAGAATACTGAGTGCATAAAAGTCACAAAGCCATCCTGGAAAACAAAAAAAATGTGTATGAAGTGGGGAGAAAAGGGGAAAAAAAATCAAACAAAAACTTGATGTTACTCTCGGAGCTACTGTAGAGTAGACCATTCTCTGGAGAATCATTACAGCAAATAAATATTCCATGAAAGATGCTAAAAGATAACGCACTATACTGCACTGAATGAATGCTGCGAATAATGCTGTTGCTGTGCCTGCTCTGCCTGAACATCCCTGTATTGTAGTTCAGTGGTTCAGTGTTTCCTTCTTCAGAGAGCAGCTTTGCAGCATCATTTTTTCTACCAAGGCAAAGATTCAGAGATGTGTCCCAAAATAAAAGATTAGATATCACAGTATGCATTGACCAGTCAGTATCTTTATAGATTTATAGACACCTCTAATTGGCGTATGATTACATCATTTAAGAACTGATCTTTTCATCTTACTTGTATTTTTCAGGCAGATAGTTAAAAAATCTGATTGTTAAAAACAAATGTGCATGATCTCTCTGAAGCATGTTTGAAGCACAAGAAAAGAGTACACATAATAAAAATCACTATATCAGTTTAGAAGGCTATTCACCTTTATGTTCACAATGTAAGACCTCAAGAAGTGAATTTTTAATTGAAATGTGAATAAATTCAACTGATGTGGTAATGTATTTTAAGTAAATTATTGGGATAATGCATTTTTCAGTGATTAGCCTCAAAAACAACAGCAAATTTCTATCTATTCTATATTTTATATCAGCTACAAAATCTATTTAAAAATTAAATTAAATTAATTCACCAAATATATACTATTCTCTTCTGTCTTTGGATTGCCTGTTCACAAAAGCTTGTATGTAACTCAGCAAGTGAATAATGTCTTTTCTTCTTACCTATTCTTAGTACTAGCATTTATTGTACATATTTTACAGCGGGTGTAATGTCATTGAAAAGGCAAATATTGCTACATTGTGTACAACTGTAAAAAACAATTCCAGTATTTTTTACTTCCTCAAACATTTTTTAAGGATTCATCTCAATTAGATATAAATTTTCAAGGGATGATATTATTACAAACCTGTAAATACAAAATACAGAGGACTAATGGAGATGTAGATCCCATGTCAACATAGACTTAAAGTAGTAAGAAAATTAACTATCTGCTTCACTGTATCACCCATAAGAAATATTACTGCTGCACTCCAAAGGAATAAAGCTTCCTTAAGTACATCACAATAAAATAGTAGAGGTTTTTCATAAATGGTAATAACACTTCACAACTTTCCTCTGGCTACCAGGTGTATGTAGCAAAAATATAAAATATTTGGCCACTAGAAGGTAAGAACTTCAGAGACTGTGGACTGTAAAGGGAAAAATGAGATTACTAAATATTAACTAGTATTTGGAGGAAACCTCTTGGGATTATATCATTAGAATACTGAGCTTAAAAGAAAACTAAATAGGACGATCATGATTAAATAGAAAATTTTTGGTTATATGAAGACTAATGCAGAAAGATTTAGGGCTAGAAGCATTGTAGATCTTTCTACAGAGAAATCATCTGTATTCTTATTTTAGATAATTTTTTTAAAACACGAAATAAAAAATCCTGGTACTCTTGTAACTGCCATCTGTTCATATATATCAAAGCACTTTACAACAGAGATCTTGATCACTTTGATTTTTTTACAAATGGGCGAGAAGAGGCACAAGAGGAAGATTATCTGCTATCATAAAAATATTGTATTGATTCTGTCCAAAATCCTATCCAACCCAGTATATCCCATGTCTGCAAGAAAAGAATAATCAATAGAAAGAGTAGAAGTGCATGTTTCTCTGGTTTCCAATAATTTCAATGAAAGTTGAAGGCTGGTGAAAGAGATGGAATTAGAAAATAGGTTTCCTGAATTCAGGCCTAGCCTATCAAGACAATATACAGCTATAAAAGAAGGAGCTAAAAGAGATTGGCTCTACTCTTAAAGAAGGAATACATGGATTCCATCTTGAAGTAGGATACCTAAACTGTAAGCTCATACACTGTGGATATGTTTGACAATATTGTTTTAAAAGAAATCTGTAAAAATGCTCTTATACTTTTTTTCTCTTTTTTTTTTCAAAAGCACTCTGATTAAGTGTTAGTAATCATTTAGAATTCTAACTGCCCAAGTTACTGCATCAAGCAAAATTCATTGTTAACTTTGAGAATGAGTGAGATTTTTGTCAGTAATCTCAACAGAATCCAAGAGCAGTTGCCTGCTGTGAATTAGGACAGAGTGATAAATGTAAGAGGACATGGAAGAGCTCAGTCTCAGTCTTCAGAAGGATGGTAAAATTTGACATAAAGAATATTAAGTAGATACTATGTTAAACAGATTTTAAACAAAGAATACGTAATTTCTTCTTATATATAGAAAAGTGGGGATTTTTCCTTAAGTAATCAAATGAACTGAAATAACATTTCCCAAATGGTTTCTTTAAGTTTAAAAAAGTCACAGTTCTACCCAGGGTTCATTCTGACTCATGATATATTTGTAAATGATACCAAGCACTTCTGATCAAAATTTGAGACAATAATTACTTATAATTGCAGATCCAAACAACAGCCACAGCCACCTATGGGAAGTGGTCACTATGTCTGCATTTTGACTACATGTGCAAGCCCCATTGATTCTTGGGGTCATTATGGTTCTGAGCACAGCACTGCTGCTGACACCCTGCATCACAGTTTGCTGTGAGGAGACTTGGTGACATGGTTGTGATTACTTTCAAGTCATTCCTTGCTGGGCATCTCTCCACTGTGCTATAGCTGAAGCTTAAGAACCAGATTTAGACTCAAAGCTAATTATTGCATTTCTCTACCTGAACTAATAAGTCTTGACTCCCTGATGGAGTCCCTGGCACAAGTACAGCCCCCCACTAGTGCAGTTGCAGCACCTGATTTTACTGAGTATGGATAATAAAATGAGTCCCTAAACAAAACTCATTTTTGGAAAAGCAACATATACAGTTTATAGCATGCAGTCATGGACCTGAAACACTAAAAGTGGAACAATGTGACTCAGGTGACCCATTACAACAGCTTGAGTATAAGGTCACACATAATGAATACGCTGAATTTGTGAGTACCTATCTGAGGCTTGGAGAATGTTTCATTGAAGAAATATAAACAGTATGAGAGCATTTTATGTACAGAGCAAATAAAGCAAGCCAAGCATTGCCTAATAAATGACTGATTTCGGAATATTTGGCTTCTTTAGTGCTAAACATTTGTAGGGAAGAAAAGTACTCAGTCATGAAAAAAATATTCTGCACATGGTGGAAAATAAGTCAAAAAATAAAAGCCCTGAGACAAATACCCTACATCTCTTCCCCTTCTTTAGATTCATAAGGAATTTTGAAAAGGCCTACAAGAAAAGGCTTGAATGAAAGCAGAGTTCTATGGTTCTAAACACGCAGTAAGAAATTAGCAGTTATTGCAGTAACTGTCAAGTCCATGATGAGTTTTGTACCTCTGAGAGCGCTGTGTTAAAGCTACAGATAGGAAATAAGCATCTGGCTGGTTTCTTCCCACTCAGCCTTTCGTTCCAGAATCTTTCTGACTTCTCAAAATTATACTGCCTTTGGGCTCCACACACAACCTTAATATGAATAGTATCTACATAGCATACTAGATTCAGACTTGATACTCCAGATTTATGTTTCTGCCTCAGAAATTCTAAGCTTAGGTCTTCCAAAAATTTTTCACAAGAATTCTAATCATCTATTCTTTGAGACACACATTGTATGAGTGGATACAATGCAGATCCACAGATGGAGTCTTTAGAGCTGTTCTTAAAACTCGGTTAGTCTTAGCATCATGAAAAATACTTATTTAGACAAAAAATGAAACCAAATTTTGGATTTATTACTGTACTTCCATATTGTGGCGGTATGTGGATAGCTCAGGTTTAGTGTAATTAACTATGTTAACTGCTTTTCACAACAACCCCTCTTTTTCTATTTTTCATTATATTATATAGCATTACAGAAAAATTCTTACAATAAATATTTCTTTAAACATTATCATTTAATATAATTTATGAGAAATACTGATATTTTCACATAGGTGTATTCTGACTTTTGGACCAAATATAAGAGCGCCAAAGTTTAAACCTTCAAACCCTAAACTTTATGACCTTCAACAAAACTTGTAGAAAACATTAAAGAAACTCTTAGTTGAAATGCAGCCACATCCTAACAGGTTTTCTCTAATCTAAGTAGAAATTCTGTATTTAGATTTTTATCTCTACTTTAGATTTTTTTTTTCTATTTAGTTTTCTCTAATCTAAATAGAGGCACTTTGTTATCTCTTTAAAAGTCCAAACAGTCTTGGTTATGTGGAGGAGCTGACATTGCAACTATCATTCTGTAGCTATACTCCAGTTTTTCTGAAATTCCTGAATAGTTCCCCTTGGAGGATAAATCAGGCCCATGACTCCAGAATAACATTCTAGGAAAAAAATTAGGGATTTAGAGATACAGATAAAGGAAGATTACATTTCTGTTGCAGAGGAAGCCCACTGATAGAAACCTGGGTCTAAAAAAATGAGACACTATTTACTTTTGTATCTCTACAGGGAAGGAGAATGAAGGATTTATCTTTTACTTCTTACCTGCCCAAGGTGACTCCCAAAAGCCTCAAAGAAAATTTCCACAACTCTAACTTGTGCTAAAGGAAATCATGCACCTCCTAAACCAGCCAACTAAATATAAACCAGCTGCTATAATTTATCATAATCATTTATCTAGAATGATTTATATTCAAAACCTACAAAAAGGCCTAAGCCCAATGTAATTTTCAGGTCGGTTTGTTTTTCTTTTTTTTACCATAGCTAAACTTTAGACCATTGAGTTGCTGAGTAACTGTTCCAAACTTGGAAATTACTTAGAGATTGTAAGAATGGGATGGCGATTTCCATACTATTTTATAATTTGCCCTAGCAAAATCCTTATAGTAGAGCTGGAACGTTATTCTTAGAGCTTCATATTTTCTGCCTCAGGCAATTCGCAGAAAAAGAGATACAATCAGGAAATAAAAATAAACATGCTAGCAGAAGGATTGTTTATCCTATTGATTTTCTATTTAATCCCATAAAATGTCTCCCTTCCAACAGTAGCAGCCTCTCAAAGAAAGCTCAAAAGCGATATTATCTGGTTTAAGGATACTTTGGCAAAGGGCAGCAATTACTCCAAAGGCTAAAATTTGAGGAAATGTTGCTGCCCATCACACCTGAAAGAATTAAACAGAAAATACCAACGAATCAGAGATGTAACAAATGGGCTGGGAGAAGACATGGGGAAAAGGAACACACAATTTTTTACATGAGTAGCATTGGTTGCAAAAGTCCAGTTAAGTGACAGAGAAAAAATGCCATGGGTATATATTGATTTCAAATAAGTTTTTACAGGAGGAGATTATCTAACATTCTCCAGCCTCACATTTATGGTATTAAAAACAAATTCAATGATCTCAGGCCACAACTAGCATTTGGTAGTCATCTTCCCAGCAATACTCAATAGACAAGACCTCTTCCAAGTTCTTTTCTTCCTACTTCATCCAGCTTGTCAATGATTTGTAATTCAGGGGGGAAAAATGAAAGGAAATCCTTGAATACACAAGGTAAAATATGTGGGGGGGTGGAGGGGAAAGGCAATATGGTAACTAAAGGGAGTCTTAAAATATTGCTTGGATCTCCTGCAAGTTCACTGTTGTTTGGAGAACTAACTCTAGTATGATGAAGCTGCCTTGAGGATGGATGTACACTGCAATGCATAACCTTATGAAGTGTATGGCCTACCCCTTTGAGCAGCTTTGAGGAGTGAGAACTGTGACGTCTGCTGCCATGTCACAGCAGTATACCTAAGCCTGCAGGTTCTTGTTCTCTATACTCACACATTTAGTGGGGTACCAACACCTAAGTTAAATAGGATTTGAGGAAGAATAGACAAACATTTATCGTATAAGTATTTGGATTCTGGAAATAACAATGAAATTAGTGTTCTACCCTTGAAGTATGAGGATACAGCAATGTTTTTTATAACAGTGTGTCTGTTAGATATTAAGTCCTAGAAATTTGTAAACCAGACAAAAGTATTGCAACAGTTCTTCTTTTCTGATTTCAGTGAAGCTAGGCAGTATTTTTAAGACCCTTCAAAGTCAGAGTTTGAAGAAGCATTATGGGAGGCAACTGCAATGTGAGAGCATTGCATACAATAGTAACCAAAAGAATAACATCTGTCACATAGACAATGGATACAGGCTATAAATGAAAAAGTAAACTTCATGGTTTCAGGACAAAACCAATAAACATAAAAGTTTAGTTATAAAACTTGTCTTCCTGAGAAGGTCTCTCTAGTATTCATTGTTTATACAAGTATAACAAACCATTAGCTATAACAATTCTCCTACTATATTTGACCTAAAGTGTCTTAAGTTGATATCTTGACTCTTGCTGCACAAGCATTAACTTTTAGGACTCCTATCTGACAGATTAGGGGAAAAAAACTTGTTAAAGATTAAGTATTTAGCTGCTTTGTCTTTATCTCTACTTAATAGTAGTATATTCTCATAAGAATACACTTGTGAGCTGTTGATATTAATGGCACATGTACTAGATGAAACTGCCTTAGGAAAAATAAGGTTAGCTTTTTACACAGAAGATGAAAAGGATCAGGTTCAGAGGTGATCAATACATTCAGGGATTTCGTATCAGGAAAATTGCAAAGCTCTCCTAAGTAGAAATGTACTGAGAGCAACTTTCCTGCTCTGTGCAAATGGAATCTAAAATATGTATGCTTTTGATAACTAAGCTTTTGAAGGTGGGATCCAAATTTAATCTCCAAACAGGGACAGAGTAAAGAGGAGGAAAAAAAAAAATCTCTTTCATTTCTCTTTTTTCATGTGCAGTCAGATTGTTTTCACCAGCAGTTCCCTCAGTCATGTCAGTGGGCACTGTGCACACCAGCTGGTATAACACAGCTTCAGAGATCTTTCTCTAGCGAAGGTGGGAAAGTATGTTCACACTGCAGCAGTGGTACTGACATATAATACACCAGAAAAGATATATTTCATTCCTGCAAGTGGAACCTGAAAACAAGATATTGGGCCGAAGATCTAAGACAGCCGTTTAGTAGCTGCTACAGTACTGAGCAGTTCATGATTGATGTTCTTCCTCTAATTTAGCAGTCCATAAGGTATATTTTTTCAAGCATGATGCAAATAAAAAAATCATATTTTGAGTGACAGAGATATTAAAAATCTCTATGGTTAGAGAACTGAATATTACACTTTTCTCAGTGTCTGTTACTATTTTTCTTAGCCTATGTTAATTCCTAGATATCTCTCAGTTATGAAATACTAATCCAGGCTAAAAATGTTAAAATTTCTGCATGTTAAAAGCATTAAATTCCTATAATTCCTGTATGTTTTTACATACAGGCAGTTTTCCTCACAATTGCTCATTATCATAAGAACAGGATCATCCCTCCTTGGGATTACAGAATAATCTTTTGCCATCTTGTGTTTTCTGCTTCTCCATGGTTAAAATATCAGTTTATTTTCCTGACTGACAAACACCAATACACAGGTAATAAATATGAATCAACTGTGAAACATACTCCCTTCAACTTTAGGAGACCTTTAAAAGATTTTGTTTCTTAAAACCCAAGGTAATTTATTCTTTGGCCACAAACCAAATCTGAATTCGAAGGAAGTACAGAAACAACATCTTCGTGGCACAGTACATAATTAAAATACAGTTATCTACTCTAAACTGATATATGCCAAAATGTTTACCACAGACAGCAGCTGAGGCACAAGTCCTAAGATGAAAAATTAGGAGAGCATTGAGATCATTGAAAAATATATTAAATGAAGTAGAGAAACAAAGAATCCCAAGCCAATGAGCACATGGTTTGAACTAACTGTAGTTAAAGGGGCCATCAGCCAGATCTTGACAATTCTATTGATTGAAAATACGAAATTAAATGCTGCATGCAAATCTGTCTGGAAATTATTTGAATCTCAGCAAGTCTGTCTGATTCCTGCCAGCAATACAGATGGAAAACAACCTCATCCTATAGGGTTTTAAAAAGAAATGAAAAGACATCTATTTCAGAATAAGAGAGGACTGAGTAATCTACAAATTAGTCCACATTTTGGTATTTTTCCCCCTTAGGGCAATTCTTGGCATGTGTTTAACAGTATTCCCAATGAAATCAGGTTTCATTTCTACAGAGAGTGGAATGCAGATGAGCCTCTCAGGCTACAGAGAATGCCAAGTTAACAGCAGCAGCAGCAAATTCTGATCAATTATTTTTCTGCATCAGATAAAAATTTATGACTTTTTTTTAGAACAAGTGTCATTTCAAGACTTCTATTTGCTGGAAAGTTTCTGTAACATGAAGACCTATAGCAGCAACTTTCATTTAGCTTATGTGATCTGGATAGACAGGCTGTTCATTTTGCTTTCCCAGACCAGCTGTTTACCGATGACCTATGTGGGAGGCACAGAAACAACTGAATGTTGTTTCAGATGTGAACAGTAGAGTATAAGCAGATTTTGCTTCAAAAACCCCCACTTTTTATGAACCTTGATAGCAGGCAGTGTAGTTTTGAAAATTTTAATGATTTCAGTAAGAACTACCCATCATCTCACAAAACAGATGGCAGTATTACTGCCCACCAGACTTAAAAATATCCCAAGAGAATTTAAAATCCACAGCAAGTTTTCTGTAGTTAATCCAGTAACCAGAGATTGTACCCTGGGTGTTAATTAACAGCTTCACTTTGAATTAGCTGTGAGACAGGGAGAGAGGAGAATATCTAAGTTTGTTATTTCTTTTTTATTCTGTTGTTAATACGGAACTTAGCGTGAAAAGTCTCAAAAGAAACCTGTGGAGTTCTTTTCACCTTCTTATCCTGCTAAGTATTTATAATTATTACTGAGCTCTATAAATCCTCACCATTACTTTCTATTGTGACTTCCGTGGGCATTAAGCAAAGATTCAGGTCTAACATAGACATGGTAAGCTTATCAGAAACTGCTTTACAGATTTAAAGGTATATTCCAACAAATGTATCCCCTCAAGTGCATAAGGAACAATTTTTCCTGGATTATTATATTGACTTAACTGTATCCATTCCTAATTCATATGGAGTAAATGAGGTATGTGGCTCATTGGTTTTATTCAATTGCAAATTGATTAAATATAAATAGCATGATATTCTTCTTTATGCTAGCAAATGCCTTCTGCAATAGAGAATACTTTCCTGAAAATATTATTATGAACAGATAAAAATTGCTGTCCTCTTCTGCTAAATTAATATCTAAGCATACGTTGGAAAAGATAGTGCCAGCTCTACGATGGTCCATCAATCTCTCAAAGACTTCAGTGAAGTCAAAGGAAAAATCCACTGTTCCCATGATCGGCTTAGCATATTGGATCAGGCTTATGAAGCAACTTCAGGGCTTAAATATTATCATTATATTACATTACTACATTAGTTTCACTGTTTTTTAATCTAATGAAAAATGAATAAATCCCAGGTAGGAAAAATAAATAAATAAATAAATAAATAGTAGATTTGTTTAGAATGCTGTGTTTGCAAAATTAAGCATTTAAACTTCCACAAATGCACGCAGTGTTCATGGCTATCATCAGGATAAGCAGATAGCATCCTGCTGAGAGTGTTCCCCATGCTACCCAATGGGCTTACAAAAACTGAGATAATGAAACATACAGAGGCTTACAGGCACAGTCAGATCTGAAATGCTTTTGTAATTCTCATTGGAATTTTGAATGCCTTTAACATGTTTGACAAAATCTGTAGAAGACAGTTCTTCATTTAGGTTTGATACCTCAAGAAACTACAGGGTTCAGCACATTACATTGTTTGTCAGACTTTAACATACAGGTTTATTTTACCAGGTTCTAGATGGACAGTATGAACTGTCATTCTTAGCTGGACAGAATTCCATTAAATATAACATAAAATGCATTTATCTCTACCTAAAGAACCAGAAAAATCACAACTGTAAAATTAAGGGTGTAAAGTAAAAGGATTTTTGAGTATCAGCAAGCTGAGCAGGAAGGAGAGCTTCCATGTTACCATTCAGGTTTCGTGGGGTTTTTTGCCTTAGAATCATGCTCAGTATAAGTACAATCAAAACACCTTTAAGGTTTTTGCAATGAGAACTTAACATCCAACAGCTCTAAGTATTGAACTTGAAAAAAATCTTGATATATTCCTTATATTAACAGATTCTTAATAATCTACTGTCAGAGCACTTAAGCATGTTTATGATATTGTTTTAAATGAGCTGAGCTGATAAGGAAAGCAGCACCCAGAAGTATCCAAGAAGCGCCTATAACCTACAGAGACTGCATAAGAAGAATAGATGGAAAGGGTGAAGATTTCCTGCTGTTGTACACTTTGGAATCTGAGAGATGTATTGAAGCCTATCTGTGTAAGAGGATGCAATATTTAGTGTAGTTGTCATAGCCAAAGTCAGTGCTATCAAAAGACAAAACAAGCATAGGATGTAATTCTTGACAATCATGATACCATGAAGGATCCTATGAATATATATAAATGTATAAGATATATATATTTTATATATATAATATTATATATTAGAATAATTAATCTACTGCTTCAACATAAAAAGATACTGATAACAAAAACTCTATGTTTACAAATCTCCTTTTTTAAAAAAAATCTCACAGTGCTGTACAGATCCAGATTCTTAAATTATGTTTTTCGAAATTGGAAAATTACTTTATTCTAACTATAGATGCATTTGGGAAAAAACCCACCTAAGTTCAAATATTTCTCCAAATTCTGAAAAATATGGCATAAAGTAACTTTCTACCTGGTTTTGCATGCTTCTAATCTCACAGAATTTATAAATCTGGAAGATTTGGGTAAATATATAAGCATGTGGGAGGTTATGTAAAAATTTAATAGCTCTTATAAAGCTTCATAAATCACAGTTTACTCAATTTGAAGGCAATCACAAAGAATTGGACTGGAAGGTACTTGAGGAAGCTGTCTCATCCACCCTCCCTCTGCAAAACTTGCTAACTGTTTTTTGCATCCCTCCAAGTTATTTCAACAGATGAATTAATTTCAACAGATTTAAGTCTCTTAATACTAGTTTCCATTCCCCAGGTATTAAAACTGTTAAGGAAATACTCGGAATACTTTTTGCTTTCACACACATAGCTCTGAAAATTTGTCCAGATTGAGAGAAGTCCTGACTGCTTGCCCCCTAAGCAGCTGCAAGATGAGACAGGTTATGGCATACCAGTTGTATGTGGGACAAGCAGAGAGCAAATTTAGCAATTCAAGTTGATTTAAACTTTTCAAGAATAATCAGTGTTGCAACCCAGGCAGTCATATCTTGAGAGGTAAAGCACCAAATGCCTCCTAGGCCTTCTCCTAGGATATATGTGAGGAACAAAATTCTTTAAGGAAGGAAAGATAGATTGCCCCTGTACAGAACTTCACAGATTTTTGCATGGCTGTGAAATATGCATTTCCCTGTCGGGTATCTTTTAAAACTCTTAGTAAGAGTACAATGTGCTTTTGTTCTTCTCAACTAATTCCTAATCCTCTTCTGGAAAGCAAAGATAATCAATCTACATTTCTCAGCCAGCAACAGGAGACAATGTTCTTTAGTCACAGCATGTGTCTTTTTCTCCAGAGACTGTGAGCTGACTGTCTTAATTATTGGGGTCCACTGAAGTCAGTGAACTAAGATAATTTACATCAGTTGAGTACTGTCCTTTTATTTTATATTATAATACAGCAGTGAACCAGGGATCAGTCTAACTGTGCTGGGTTGATAAGTACCTAGAAGGAAACATGAGCTGAACGATGAACATCATAGCCTTGGTGTATGTGTTCTTGGTTAAAGAAGAACCATTACGTATTTAGCACATAAATAGAGAACTATGTGAAAGGAAGCAATATAATAGGAGGGAGAGGATGAGAACTTTTTATTGACTACTGCACAGTGAAATTCAGCTATTTGCAAAACTTTTAGCTAACTATCCATTTATCTATTTAACTCCAGGATACTAACACCATGAAGTCCAGCAATATCATTATTGCAGTATAAGGTCCAAGCATGTGCTTCTGAGAATTGTATAACTTTACTCTGTAGGCTCAAGAAAGTCACCAAAACAGCATGAGCGGATAATTATCCAAGACTGTGCATGAATAGTTTCTTGTGATGATTAGCCAGTAGGAATGATAACCAGGGGCATTCATATGACAGAAAGTACCGATCAGATCATTGCAGGCCTGCACAAAAGAAAAAAATCACTGCTGATTGAACAGCAGAAGCAGCAGACAATAGAGATGATTAAACGGATGGTGGTAGACATGGGGCTGCTGGAATAGCAACTCACACATCAGAATCCTTGACAAGCAGAAGCTGTGAAAGTAAAAATAGATGCTAAAGAGCAGCTGATAAGAAATCAGAAAGGAAAGAGGAATTCGTTGGATAAATGGAGTGTGATCAGGGCACACTTAAATTAAACATGAGAAAAGCAATTAAGTAGAGAGAGGAATATATTAAGATATTGGGAACAATCTCAAAGTATTAACTAGGTGATATATGAAATATATAATTATACAACTAGATCATCTGTGCAAAAGAAGTGATCCTACAGCTACTGACAATGGGATTATACCATGGAAAGGATAACTTTACAAAAACAGCTGATAAGACAGCTGGAACTCAGGAACAGGAGGCGGTGCAGCTGTTTGCTTAGACAGTAAGGACTCAGCTAGCGTAACCATGGGGCAGCTGCAGTATAAGAAAACATCCAAATTAGGCAGCAAGGAATTATATGATAGCCTCAAGACCAGACAACATGAATAGAAAATAGCATATCATGAATAGAATGGATAAGAAAGCAATTGATTATTAAAACAACAGGATCTGACAGCAGCAGGGCTGGGTGGTGTGGGATCAGGCAGCAAAAGTATCTGACTGGCCAAGGCTGGGATCAGACAGCATATGCAGACCATCAGGCAGGAAAAGGATCCAAAACCAGGAACAGTTCTTTGGCAAGAAGCACAATAACCCAACAGAAGCAATTAATCAGATTTGACAAGATGAGTGAGAGTCTTCTGCACTAAAAATGGTCTGGAAATGCATGCCACCATGGAGCAGAGCATTACATTTAGTGTTAAGTACCCCTATCTGCAACCTGTTGTGCCTTCCTCTGTCATGGTACACAGTTCCCTCCTCCTGCAGGGTACTGAGAATGTGAAGGAGCTGGATCTGTGGGAGCACACACCATAATGTGATGGCTATAATCCTTTACCAAGGAAAAGTCTCTGTCATTTTCTCTCACTGCTGTTTCGAGCTTCACTGGTTTGAGAGGATTATGAGTAATGATTAAATCCAGCAGCCTCTTTCTCTATACAAAGCACCAGAAATTGTCTTTTGTATCTTTTTCCTGCAGTCGGCAAAGTTCTGTTTTAAGCTGCAGCATAGTCAAACCCTCAGTAAAATATTAGCAAGGCATTGGGGGAACAGTGCAGATTATAGGTCAGTGTCTTTAGATATCATCTGGCCTACTGCACTGGCACAGCATGTGACATTGAAAACGAAATAGCATCAATACATCATTGATCCCCTGAGCATATATAACTGCTATTAATTTCATCTTTCATCGGCTTATTGTCCCTGTACTCTTGCCAATTTCTGATCACTGTTGCTGTTTCTATAAATCACTGGAATACCAGGAAACATTACAAAAATCACAGACAAGTGAAATTGCATTTTTCATTCTTTCTTCCACTCTCCCCTTCTCCCCCACAAAAACCATAATTATGCCTGTATGGAGGATTTCTCAGACCTTTTTATTTAATCCTTGAAGGTCTGTGACAACATCACCAATCTACTTCTGCAAGATAGTGGTTAGAAAAATTTATAGACCAGTTCTTTTGCCAAAAGCTGGTATAGCTAGCACCTCTGCAACAGCTCAGTATTGTTTATGTATTACAGACAAAAGCACAAAGATGTTAAAACCGGCACTGATCTTGTACTGCCTATATTGACCTTTGTCATTGCTGGAGCTCTGGGTGACAATTTTCTTTGCGGTGAATTTGATGCGTTTCTTGATCATCCTTCAGTGACTTGAAATCACATTAACCCACCGTATCTGCTCACAATACCTTATCACTGGTTTTGTTTGCTCTTGTTTTGCTCTCCCATATTTCTTTAAAGACTTCCCCTCCAGAAATTCTCCTGAGCCAAACCAGCAGATCAAAGCCCATGGGATCAACTGCATTAATTTTTTTCATGAGGTTTCTCACCCTTCTGACTCTTAGTCATGTTGACAATTAAAACACTAATTTGCATGGCAAACAGAGAGTCTTCCCTGGCCTCACCTCTTGCCCCATCAATAAACAAAGAAGCAAGCCTGTGAGAAATTCAGCTTCCTTCAGCTATATTGACACCGTGAAGTCAGAGATAACCCAGGATCTCACTTAGGTCCTGACACTCTCTCATCAGCCATTCTCACCTGATACCTCTGATCCGAACAAAATTTTTTGTTAACCTGAGCTACTGAGGGTTGCCTGAGGTTGCTCAGGAGCAGCCTTTAGTCATCCTAATAACCTGCCCATTTTGCTGTGTGACACGAGAATAAATAACAGATGTACTGCTGGCTCTTAAATATCTTTCTATATCTGTCCCTGTGTATATGAATATTTGGTCTCTGCCTTCTCCTGCTCTGCACTGAAATAATTTATCAGGGTTTATCTGTGCTAATCAAATCTCCTTATACCTTGATCACATTTCCCATCTTCTCAGAATTATATGGCACTTGACCAGGTATCATGTAATCTGTCACATGGCTTTGCATAGGGTACCTTGACCAACCACTCTGACAGAAGTTGGCTATGAATACTCTTGGTATTGGAAGACATGTAATTACAGTTTGATGTAGAGGAATGGCTTTTGTTTTAACTACATGGTTCTATGCGCCATGTAGGTCCTAGGGCACATGATGCAGATCTCTGAAGTTGTTTCTCCTTGTCTGAAAACAAATTTTACACCTTGGATCAGATGTGTAGGAGGATTATAAATTTTAGTGATGTTCCTTTAGTTAGAATTATGTCTGCTAAGTGGCAAGTCACCAGCTGCAGCGTGTTATCACTTTATCAACTCATGCACAGGCCAGCCGGACCACATGGTCTGCAATGATGAATGGGGAGCATGAAAACAGCCATGGTACAGCTCCATATATGTGCAAAGGCACTGCTGTGAGCGTGTGATAGAAGCCAGTGCATGGTGTCTGATTTGAGAGACTTATTGTCACATTTTTTAAAGCCAGCCCCGCGGTATACAGCTATAGAGAGTTTGGAAGCACTCTGGGGAGAAAAACAGCATACAGAATATACTGGAGATTTGTGGCACTAACACAATTTATTCTGGTGTTATTGCAAAAAAAGTAGGTGCCTCAATCCATCAAGTGTGCGTTCTTCCTAACCTCTATGTCACTATACTCTCTGCTGCTTTAATAATGTCTGAAGTAAATTAAGGATAACTGTAACAGCCTGCATCTAGGATATTCTCTGAGAAAGACAAACTTGAATCTACATTCAATATGGATACAGAGGAAGGAAATGAATCCCAGTATTGCCTCCTGATGAATGCTATGGAGAGAATTGTCTCCCCAAAGCTCCCTTTTGAACAACAGTAGTTTGTTTCGTTTTGAAAAAAAAAAGGTGAAGCTAATTGAAAGAGAACAGCCAACACTTATCATTTGCAAGGTCTTTTCACAGCCTTTCCCAAGTCACACTCACCAGCCCCCAAAATTCAGAATGACAGAGCAGTCCAAACTAAAACAGTAATTTCTCCCTGTAGCTCAGAGTGAAGTATGCATGACAGGGTGAGGATTGGATGTGAGCTGTAGCTTGGAACCAGCCTTTCCCTGTGGCTGGCTGTGACGGTACTGAGAAGCCAGAGCCTTGATGCAAAGCTAACAAGACTTCCTCCTTGTAAAGAGCTCCCCAACACACTTTAAACTGTTCTCCATGCTGGTTTTAGGCAGTGCCCCAGAGTATTTTGGGGTTTGGGTTTAGCAGTCAGGGGCACATATCCCATGTTTTCCACCCACTGTGCAGGGAGACAGAAATGTGCACAACATGAAGTCAGGATTTAGCCCTACTGCAAAACTCTAGAGTCACAGTATCCAGGGCCCCTTCTTTAGAGTGGGCCTAAATTTCTCTTCAAATATAGCCCTTCTTCTTTGAGCTAGTGGGCTTTTTATACAGGTGTTTTATCTAGCTTTCACTTCTTACACATTTTAGCATGCACTCTATCTGATTATTCTTAATTTCTAAATATGCAAACAATCCATACAGAAAAATAGTTTTTTTCCCAGGTTTATAAAACATTTCCAGGTTAACAAAAACACCTGACAGTTGTGCAGCAACCTTAGGGTCAACATTTGGCTTCCCAAATGTTTAAAAGTACTTGTGGGAAAGTCAGTATTTGCTTCATGTGTGTTAGAGTCAGGGAGCTGAAGAGAGGGAGTGCTTCTACAGCTCAGTCAAAAAGATGGGGCTGCAGGCTCTGCTAGGTCTGCTCCAGGATCAGAGCTCAGCCCTGCCACTCTCCCAGCAGCACCAGCAGTAGGATTTGTGCCCACGCTACACTGTCACAGCTCACAGTCTGGCAGCTTAGCAGGAGCCCATCAGCAATGCATCGAATCAGCTCATCTGTGCACACAGGATCTTTTCTGTCATCTTTTTCTACAGCATAATTTGGCTACATAAAAATCTTTAAAAAAGCATCTTAAAAATTTTTTTAAAAAGAATGGAAAAAGCAACGGGGCTGGAGGGAATGTACTAACTGCTGATACTGCACAAAGTCCCTTCTAAAATACCAGCGCAATTTGGGAACTTAGCAGCAATCCATTCCCATGACTTATGATAAGGCAAAATCTTAAATCCTCTTTAATTTCACTGCTACTAATGCAGCCTTCACATTGTGTTTAACAAATAAACTAATGTGTGTACATAAAGAAGAAAGCTATTTTCTGCTAAATAAGTAGATTTCGGTTTCCAAGTTAATGGGTAATTGTAAACAGCAGCTGCCTAAATATCATTCTCTAGAGCATGAATTTAACCATCAGCATAGTGAAACCAGGCGAGGAAAGAATACTTGTTTCAGCTCTGTACTGCCTTGTAGTTCTTTGCAGAAAAAAAAATCCTTTTGCTGTATGTAGCTACAAAGCAGCTATTTAACAAAAAAGGTATAATTTTCTACAGCTGAAAAGGGGAGAAAAATAACAGCTACAATAATAGGATGTGATGTATTATAAATTCCAGGAACCATCAGTCTCTCAAAGGAGAAAATGGTTGTGTTACGAAAGGTCTCAGTTAACAGAAAAAGTAAAGATGCCTTTGGAAATACCTAGACCATTATATTTTCTTAAAAATAATCTTTTCTTTGTTCTGAGGGGATCCTTTCATTGTTCACAATATTCTAATCTTCAACAACAGCTTGCATTTTATTGATTGAGACCACAGGTCTTGCTTCTCATTCTCAATCTGTGAGAGTCAGGTATTGATGTAGCTACATGTGTGAAAACCCCAAGGAAAAGACATCACTTGTATTTGTGGAGCTGACACTCACACAAAACTGAGGGCAGTTCTATTGGTACAAACTCAAATAATTTCTCTCTACATTTTAATTAGTCCTAATATAGCTACCTTTTGATAGGTCACTGTTCCTTAAATCAGGATAAAGGTGCAATGTACCTGTCCTAGGTTACTGTAGGAGAATCATAGGAATATAGCTATTGCCAAAAAGAAGAGTAAATTGGGTTTAATACCTGTAGTATAGCAGGGCTATTAAATGTTAATTATTTTTTTTTTAATCTATGTACATCTCTATTAACAAATGTATGCAGGTAAAATAACTTCAGATTTATCCTCACTAAATAACAAAACCTCCTGCATTATTCTGTACATAATCAGTTCTGAAGTTACATAAAATTAAGTTCAGCCTCAGTAGAATGGCTATTCCTTATTTGCACTGGTATAAATCAGAGAACCACCAGTTCTAAGATTTTGCTAATTCCAAGGTTTTACCAGTTTAAGCTACTGATTTTGTCTTTGTTGGTACTATAATCACTGGGAAGAAAAGCACATACTTTGAAAAGATGTCAGCAATCATGTAATACAGAAATGGAAAAGGTTATTTCCCACAGTAGCCTTTTTCTTGAGGAGAACATTTTAGGACTTTCTTATTAACAACCCATGTAATTTGTACTAATATATTGTTCTTTTATATGTCCATAGTATTCCTGCGATAAACATGTCTTTTCCATAAAGTCACTATTCATGCCATTAGTGTGAATCTAGCATTTCTATATCAGTGGTTGAGACCTACTCAAAATTTCAGTTTTACCTCTGTGGGATTATAAACTCACATATTCAGGCCTTTATTTTACATTGTTGCTGAAACGCATTCATGTCAGTTTTAGGTATATCCTTCATATGAAGAAAATACATTTAAGATGGTTTACACCCCTGACATTCAGAGTGATTATACTTCTGATCTTAGTACTTATAAATGTTTTCTCATTGACCTTAATAACTAAAAACACTTAGCCTAGCAAAAGAATAACATTTGTCTCTAATATAAACATTACTGCATTAGCTGTGAGTGACACAGCAGATCAGAATATGTAAATGATTTGGATATGTTAGTAACTCATACCTTTGCTGATGGTATATTTGGAGTATTACAATATAAAAGAGGCTTGTCCACAACACTTACAGAAAAGGATAAACTCATTTTCAAGCTGCTGTGGGCCCTCACTATACTTGTTAAAATAACACTTATCCTTTGAAATTTTTTCCTTCTAAAAGGAAAAGAATTTCATTAACTTGCATGAAGTAAAATATCTATAAATCAATTAAATGAAAGGAGAAATTAATTGAAGGGGAAAATAAATCAGGAACGAACTACTAAATACAGTAGAACCATTAATATTCATTTCACTGAAATGAATACAATTAGAAATGTCTAGAAAGCAAGATGGCAGAAATCTGTTCTCTCTGCACAATGAATTGTTCCGTGATAGTCTCTCCAAAGTATGGCTTCATACATTTCATTGCAAATAGCCTTCTGATACTGGCTCCATGACAGATTTTAGTTTCACAATTGAATGCTAATCATTCTTCAGAAAAGAGACAAATTCCAGCCTGAGTTTTATCTCTAAGAAAATGGTTCCATACAAGATTTAAATAAAGTATATACAGCTATTATTAGCAACTCTGCACAAAATTTTCTGCTTTATGGACTCCTCCTCTGTGATAGCCAGTCCCCCAGAATAAATGTTTTCTAATGTAAGTAAGGTAGGAACAAGCAGAAACTGAATTCTGTGATAATATTCAATCTTCACTCCCAAATGTAACATCTGTGGAATAAATCTGCATGAAATGACTCAGCTATGTCTGCTACCATAAAGACAGCCGAACTTTCAGTAGAACGTAACAGCCATCACAGAAAACAAAAGCAAGATATAACCCACAGGTCTACAATTTCACTTAACAAAGACATCATATGACTGACTGAATGAGAGCACTAGAGGCTTCTCTGAGGGTAGTTCACCTCCCTGGCTATGACCTCACATGTAATATATGGACAGTTTGAACATACCCAGTCTTGCAAGGAGTGGGACATTGGGCTCCATGGTAGGACTGTTTCCTTAGCACATGGAAGCAGGGGTATAAACATTTGCCCTTCAGTATTAGCTACATATTCCATGCATCAGTGTCTCTGGGATTTAGTCAAGTCCTCTGCTATGTTGTAGTGTTTATACTATAGTTTGAATATAGTTATTGTGATTCATTTGTTGATATGCATTTGTTCGTATTTGCCTTCCTTTTTGGTCCATAAATAATGTCTTCAGTGGACGGTACTCTAGAAAGTACATTAATAAACACTAGGGATAAGGGATATAAGTAGGGAACATTTCCTTCCGTCATTCCTTATATACTATTCAGAATATCATTTGTCGGTATCTCCATCTCAGAGGATTTTATAGCAATAAGGCTGGCTCAGTGAATAATGTTTCCTGACTAAGATGAAGGGAGTCCCTTCTGCCTCCCCCTCTCTTCTGCTCACACTTTCCACAGAGGTTTAGCAGACTAGTAGATCAAGCTGTAAGTGAAAATTACATAAATATAGCCTATAGTAAAGTCTGACAATGTTAAACAGATCCCACAAGTTCTCAAAGCCTTGCTCTGGCCCTAGTGTAAGAGACTGTATTGATTTCTGTCACATTCAGAGAAAACAGAAGAAACACAACCAGTTATGTCCATTATGTCAGCTATAAAACACAGTCTAAATTCTCTTTAGAAATACACCCACAAAAGACTTTGTCTAATTATAGTAAATTCTATATACTTAAATAGACTATTTGGTGAATCTATGCTTTCCTAAAACAGACACACAGGGAACAGCATGGTAGTATTTAAAATCCTACTGCGGCTATAAGATCAATAAATTATGAGGTTTAACACAATTCTCCCATATATTTTCTTGAATAAAGGGATTATTGATCAAATAATGCTATTATATGCTATTTAATTTTGTATAGCATGACCTGCATAATATATTTCACATTACAGTGTCACAATTGACAAGAAAAGCCAGAATAAACAAGAGTATTGTGCAGTGTTGCCAGACTACCACAATTACTGACACCTTGACTTGTTAACTTCCTGATTAGATTCGAGACATGTCAAGATTGTCATAATCTTGACAATTATGAAACAAATTTTGCCATATTGATGTTCTGCTTTCAAAAAAGAACAGAAATATTCTTCCTTTTAAAGTAAGTAAAAAGAATTTTCTGAAATGTGCAGCCTATTAAAGCAAGTTTAGATACTAGAAGTCGTGAACTTTCAAATCACTGTAGATATCCGTGGTGAAAAAGTACTTACTGATAAACCACCTAAAATCTTTCACAGTACAAAGCTTCAATGAAGTGTAAATTCTTCCACAGAATACACATATATCAAGTTTTTGTGTGACCTAGGGCCAAATCTTCAGCCAATCCAACACATAGTAGATTCATTATCGTCAGTAAAATGCTGCTGATCCACACTGAGCACTGACCTGTGATCTTTTAATACACCTTAGCTGATTAGTGCTGGTTCTGCTTTCTATAACTATTTTCATGGTATTATTCCATTTACTTTTCTGGAAATCATTTGCTCAAATGTGAAAGACATCCAAATCTTGGCTTTAATGCAGCCTAAGCACTTAAGCCACCTCACAGTAGATACCAAGTAGTGGCTGTAAGATACATTACAGATACTGTAAGATACATACTTGAAAGCAAAGGGGCAAAAATCTCCAACCAAACAAAACAATGATAGCTGCACACAGGAATAAATTCCAGTACTGTACCTGGCAAAGGAAAATCTACCAACACCACACATTTATTCCAGCAGACCTGAGTCTGATGTAAACTCACAATTACTTTCATAATCTCAACCACAACTCCCTTTGCTAGCTGTGAAAAAAAGCTTGTTGTGTGCATTCACATGGGCATTCCTTGTTCCACTGTGTTACGGCCCACATACAGCTCAGACCTCACTTATCAAATAAATTAAGAACTTTATGTGGCATTGATTAGGCTGTATTTCTCATCCAAGATCTCCTTCTATCACCTGCATGACCTAAGAGCCCTAAGGGGATGGGAGAAATTGCCTATGCTGTTCTTGAAACTTATTCTTGATCACAGTAGCTATACTGAAAAGTGTAGATTTAATATGTGCCCATGAAAAAGGGAAGTAGAGCCTTGCAAACTCACATTTCAAAGACACTGGATGTTTTCGAGGCAAACTTGCTTTCTTGGCAACATCCACACAGCATGTGTAGAGCCAACTACAAGTACTCACAGCTTCATCCAGACAACAGTTGGATCAGCTGTTCCATGGGAATTTAAGCTTTCAGGATTCATCCAAGTAAACGAGAAAGAATCTTCTAAAGAAAGAAAATATGATTTAACTCTCCCGGAACTCAAAAATAGCTAAAGTTTGATGGAAGCCTTCCAAGAGACTCAACATCAAACAAAAAAAAAACCCAGAAAAAATTCCTTTAGGCCAGAATAAATTTTGTGTTCACTAAAAATATATGAAAACCAGAATTAAAGAGAAGTCTTTTGAAAACTGAATTCTAACAGTCTATGCAAAAATGCCTTAAAATATTAGACTGGAAAATACTTGCAAAACATATCTTTAGTCTACAAGATCTAAATTATTATTTTAGGTAAACAAAACAGTAATGATGAGTGATGTTCTGAGTTCACTTGTTCTCTTTATGGAATTGGTGACATATGTGCTCAGCTTATTTGTGGAAAGAAAAACTCATTTTCTTCACTTTTTGGCATTGCTGAGACAGTAAAATTCATACAAAGTAGTCTGTCTTCCTAAACGCTTCATACATCAACCCCAAAATAGACTGCATTGCAGAAAACAAATTTGTAGAAAAAATATGTCTGCTAGATGTCTGTTATGCTAAGGAGTCAGTGTTCAGTGGTTTTTATGTCTTGGAAAATGCATAAACTGTCAGAAAATGTATGCAAAATGCTTTGAGAAATCTCAAGATGTAGCTGCTGTAGACAGCACGTAAACTCCTAATTGGAGAAGGCAGCCCTTAGAGATATATAAATGGTACTTTTTTATTTTAAATTGCACGTCATCAATATAATCTTTTCCCTCTGCCTTTTTGAGTTGTTCACCAACACTAGTTTGTAACAGAAGTTGTCAACCATAAGCTGCTCACAAAAAGGGCAGGAAAAGCAGTAGTATATGCATGTCACGATGCCAGCATACAATAACTGATACTAAACAACAGACCATTTACAATTTACCAAATGTTTAACAAAATTAAAATTTTAAGTACAAAGGCTCACGTAAATCACAAAGGTTGGGCCTAGCACCTGCCTCAACTAGATGACACAGACTCCTCAGTAATACTGAAATGTTTTAATCCCTTAAACTTAATCTGTCGGTACAGTGTAGCACACAAACAGCACCAAAGTGGTGCTCACAGACATCGAAGATGTGACAGTGCTCTCATTACTCATCATGCAGGAGTCTTTTTTGAATAGTTCTTCTAATAGTATTCTTGGCAATTTGGTTAGGTCTGAACATTTGTGGAACAAGGTCTTCTGCACTAAACTTTGATGTGGCCAAAGACATACATGCCAATATGTGTTAATCCATTTTGTAACAGAGTACTCTTTAATTTAGCTTACGTATTTTATGCACAGATATAAATCATTATATATCTGATGTGCATTTTCAAAAAAAAAAAAAAAAAGAGAGCAATGTGGGTTTTTTCCTACCAGCCCACTAATTCATAACATAAAAGATGCTTCATTTCTCTGTTCACATAGTTAACTTGTAGTTGAAGAGAACAATGTAACTTGAATTTTAAGAGAAGAAACAAGAATTTTTCAGCAATATGTGGCATGCAGGCACTGGCTATTTTTTCTGCTGTTCTGAAGATCTCAAAAACACATCAGAAACTGAAAAGAAAACATTTCCATTTTTTTTACTGCTTTTTTTCTGCCTATTTAATGGCGGAACTGACAAGATAGCACAGAGAACAGACACTGAACACAGACACCCCCACCGGTGTCCTGGTTTTGACTTGCTAGAAACAGCTGGGATGAAGGAGCTCTGACCAAGCAAATGATTTTAAGTCAGAGTTGCACATTTGGAACATACTAATAAGGTATTGCAACAGGTTGGCAAGGCAGCACTGGGGGCCTCTGAGTGGCTTAAAAACCATGAAGGAAGAGTACAAAAATGGGAAGCAAACTCATGATTGACGGCAAATGTAAGAAACAAGAAACCAGATGTATGGCAGTATCAGTAACTTTAAGATGCAAAATAAGCACCAATTACCAGGCGACAGAACGTAGCAAGGCTAAACTCTACAACATATTATAAGGAAAGGTCGAAAGAAAGTATAGATGTTACCTAACAGAGAAGTATAGGAAATCAGGGATCACATAGGGAAAGCTGATATACTCTATGCCTTATTTACTTCAGTTTTCCCAAAAAACATAGTTAGTGATCATAAATACAAACTAATTTAACAAAACATTAACTTAAACCAGGTAAAGAACCCATTGAAGAATACTTATAAAATCTGGAAATATTTACCTCTGCAGCATGGCACAGATTTCCGTACAGACTACATATGGGACTAGCAAAACAATATCTGTACCATCCAAGAGGATATATATAGAATGTGGGATGGCCCAGAAAGCCACAGAATCAGATACCATGTTTATCCTGAAAAGGAAATTAGAGGTCCCTGGAAATGAGTGACCAGTTACTCCAGCTGCAATGTATAAAAGGTACAAATATAATAATGTCTGAGGCTGAGAGAAATAATGAGGGAAAAAAAAATGCAGCTGCCATAAATTTGACAAGGAAAAACTATATCAAATAGATTTAATTGTCTGTGGAGTAACTGGTCTGCTGGAAAAAGGAAAAGTGTTGGATGCTTTACATGTGTTTATAAGAGAATAAGCACAGCCTAATAAATCTATTAAACATATTAGTAAAAAAAACCCAAAAGGCTAGAGGAACTCACTATAATATGGATACTGAACTGGGTGCAAAGCAGCACTTACAGAACAGTTATCAATGACTTGCCAGCAAACTGGATGTTTCAGGTAGAGTCCCACACTGTCTGTCTCAGTACTGATTTTGTTGAACATTCCCTCTCAGACTCTAGTGGAGATACATGTATGAAAAGGCACATACAAAAATTGTGCAGGTTGTATATATCAGTATGAGAGGAGTTGAAAGTACTTTGGAAGACAGGATCAAGTTTCAAAATTTTATCAACAAATAGTTCTAAATTAGCAAGATGAAATTCAATAGGGAAAAGTATGAAGTACGTTTAGAATGAAGACTTCAAACATACTCATTAAGGATCATTATGAAAGGCTCATTATACATTTTAGCATTGACTTGTGGAGATTTTAAAATTAGATTTCAAGTTATGATCTCGGTACTTTCACTCAAAGCAGGGCTCAGGACTGGGTGTTCTTTTTGAGAAGGCTACTACACCTATACTTTTATAGTATTTTGGACAGAGGTCATGATTTAATATGAACAATGTAATCACTTTAAATTTTATGGCAATAAGTTATCAGAAAATATAGTTTTAAGACCACACAGCTACTATGCCCAGAAACAGCAGCAAAGAGAATCAACGCATGTGTAACCCATTTTCAAAAGGCAGGTCAAAGTAAAACCTCTTCCTTCAAGGAGCATTTACACCCTCACTGCAAACCTGCAGTTCTGTGATTAAGACTCAGGGCTGCCTCTGCAGGGAGGCAAGGTTGGTGTCCCTCAGAATAACCTCTCCTGTTGTGGAGTGAAAGGGCAAAGGAATGGGTGTATATCTGCTGCTAACACTGTTCTACCTGCTGGTAGAGCATTTTGAAAACCAGGAACATTTTATAAACAACACTTGTGTCTAACTCTTCTTCTTACAAAGGTCTTTAAATGGGCAGAAGTCTGGAGCGCTGACTTCCACAAGGACTGTGGTGCAAGGTGCAATCAGCAGCAACATGCTTTAAAAAGTCACTGACATATTAAACTAAAATTCAGGGTCTAAACATGGAGGTACAGAGAAACAGTGGGTCATTTATAAGTCATTTTTAATGGAGCATTTTCCACTAATCAATTTGCAGATGCTGCAACAAAGAGAAGGACAAAATGATTTTTTCAAACAGTTAAAGAAACCCATGAGGATTTGTTCTGCGTTCAGCAAACATTACAAGTCTCCAAAGCAGCAGGTTACATTGCAGTTAATATCTAAGTCCAAGATCTTCCAATAAGCTTCCATACCCAGGGCAAAACATGAATAACACAAGATAGTGAATGATTATTTCTGCGAATGAAGGTCATCCAGAATCTGAACACTCATGTACTGTGAGCTCATTTTATATTGTCAGACCTCATGTAATCTCCCATAAATTAAATGCCACCAGAAACAAGAGCCATGCATACTCAATTTTCTAAGGATTTCCTTGAACTAAATAAAATTTTGCCTACACTGGAGTAGCTGTGTATCATCATTATAGGAATACAGTGTATAATGCCAGTCCTATGCTCCACTTTAGAAAATTTTAGTGACACAGTAGCATGGCAAAAAACCAACCTGATGCTCCTCTTTGAGTCACCAGAATTCTGCCATCAATAATTCTGACACCAGAATTCCTGCCATTAGTTTCTGTAGTTCTTTTGCAGCAGAAAACCCTTTTGCTAATTTAACTTAGTCAGCTTGAAGAGTTACTCATACTTCTCTTATTGCAAGAACTTTTTGCTGATAGAGAACTGTAATTCTGCTAAGACAGTTTTCTGATATAATATTAATATAGTGTTAAAGCCCAAGTACTGGCAAGACTGTGATATTAAGTCTAAAATTTTACTACAGCATTTTTAGTAATCTCCCAGGTCTGGTCACCTATTACAGTGGAAGGTGCTAATAGTAGACATTAAATAGCATATTTGACAAAAGGCAAATATAAGTGGTGTTAAAGTGCAGGGTGTATCCCACTCACTCAGATTCAGGTGAAGGATTAAGCGAAATTGTTTATGTAGCCATGAGATCAGTGAACGACAAAACAACTGCTCAGGGCAAATGGGAAATTAACACTGAGAGGCGGGCTAAGAGCTTTCACAAAAAGGATGCTGGAAGAAGGAAGCAAACAGGAAAGCAGAAATATTTGTGACAAAATGTCTGCCCGCTGTTGCTTCAGTCCAAAGGCTGCAGTGCAGGAGTCTAAGAGGGAGTCCTGGGACTTTGTTGAAGGCCACTTTAGCTAACCTGCAGAGGACACTGCGACAATAGGCAGAGAGAGGCTGGGATTTTTTTCTGTAAATTTAAAAAAATGGATTTTTTTTTAGGCTAAAACAAGTTAAGCATGTATATCACTACTGAATTAAAACCACTGGTATTTTTGGTACTCACTAGTTGCTTTGTAGCTGTATAGATTTTTCCGGGATTAAGAATAGAAAGCAAAAGGAATTATGAATAATACATGTAGCCTACATTCTCTTACTATTATCGAGCAGCAGAAATTAATAAATTCATAAACTCAACAGGAGTTTATAATGAAATTAATACTGACACTAGTAAGCTCTTCATCAAACAGTGCAACCCAAATATCTGCTGGTCTATAAAATAATTCTGAGTCCTCTAACAGTGCTGAGAAGAAGTTCTTAAATGAAATCCTCCGTTACTAGGAGAATAATAAACTTCACACTTCACAGAGCCTGCTTCGACCATTAAATGTTCACTACCAACAAAACTCATATTTTCAGAGCTGACAAAGGAAATATAAAACACTTTCTTTCATTTTATGTCTCCCATGTCAAATTCTTAACAGACCATTCCCCCAGAAGGTCAAACTTCCAGTGTAATGAGAATTAAAAGCTGGGTAGTGATTTTTAGCCATTTTCTCCCTAAATGTCATACCCAAGATTTAAACTCCCTGCAAAACCCTTTGATTACTTAGTATATCTTGAGAATAGTGTGTATTTTAAGTATAGCTTTTCTTTAAAGAAAACCTTCCCAAAACTAAACAGGTAGATCTTTTTTATTATATTTCTCACATTTATGAAAAATAATGAAACATTTGTATCAAACATCTCTTAGTTTAGAAAGTTTCTTATTGGGAGGAAAACCATCTCCCAGTTACGTCTGACTGATGTTACTTTTCTAATCTATCCATGGCCATGGCTTCAGGCATAGATGAAAAATATACGTGCAAAGGAGTAAAGCTAAAAGAAAGTACAAAACCTAGCACTGCCACTATCCAATTTGAGAAAAAGAGCAACATCTACAGAATAACACAATATGCTCTGTATAAGTCAAGTTTCTTAAGTTTATTTTGAGGATAAGCCTACCTTTATCTAAGCAACTCTTTCTAAACAACCCCAGAAGTGATTTATCTTCTCATACTTCTTTTTTTTTAATATAGTTTTAAGACATGTTTTTGAAAGCAACTTCTGGGTGACCTTTGCTGCCATCTCTTTATCTAGCCACAGAAATTCACTCCCATGTATGAGCTCCAAGATGTCCAAAACCCCAAACTGATGAATTTTTAAAAGCATACTCAGACTGCAAGCACTCAGAAATGCTTTTCTAGCCCCATAACAGGAATACTACAAGCTTTGGTTTCCTTAACATCAATGTTCAATGGGCAAAGAAGCCACATCTGCCTCTGAGCATGCAAATGTGACAGTTATCCTTAAATCCAAGGGTTTCGGTGATATCAGCTAGACATTGGAAGAGCTGTAAAATAAAAATAGAGTTGTTCTATGACTTAAAGATTAATGTTACAATACCTGGAAATCAACCTTAAAAGTAAGTACTATTAAATTCTCAAAACTTTAGAATTCTCCAGATCTTTCTTCAGGTACATTAATCCTTTTCAAGAGTAAATGCTAAGCATTGATTTCCCATAGTAAAAGTGCATGATCAGAATTCATTTTATGGTTAAAATCCACAAAATGTGTATATTCTAACCTTTTATTCTAGTCTATTTCTGTATGTGCTGTTCTCAAGTAGAAATTGCACAGTACCGAAATGATTTGGAAACCTGGCTAATGAATAAATGGCTTCTAAATTTCAAAGTATATACCAGAGAAAATGAAGCTAACCTAGTCAGACCCAAAATGGTACAGCAAATGAATATAAATAACCTCAACAGATATATTAAGGTATGGCAGACTGGCATTTTGATGTAAAAAACAGCATTAGTAAGTACAAGCACATACAGAAAGCATTATTGCTGGAAATTTAACTGAAGTCTGATAAGATTAGCTAAAATATGTGAGGTGAAGGTAGAGGAATAACTGTGAATTTGTTTCTCAGCTTTCAGCTCAATGGGCTATATTTTATATTGGATGCTGCATAGGATACAGATTCTGTATTCTAAACCCTTGGTTAAGTTACATATTAAAATTGAACACACAGCCTCACAACTTCAACACAGGAAATATATTCAAGTTCTATATCAAAGAATCATAGAATAGTTAGGGTTGGAAAGGACCTTAAGATCATCTCGTTCCAACCCCCCTGCCATGGGCAGGGACGCCTCACACTAAACCATGCCACCCATGGCTCTGTCCATATGTTTGAACGGAATGACAGATGGATCTGCTTTAAGTGGTATAAATTAGAGAAGAATGAACTGGGAAAGGAAAAAGAAAAAAGTGTCTAGTGCTAGAAAATCCAAGAAATCAGAAATTAACTAGGAGCTCCTAGGAGACAGACTTCACCAATACCCTTGTATCATTAATTTACTTCAGACATGAACATGTATTTATATTATCCATACATACACTGGTGTGGAACCAGAATAAAGCCCCAAGTCTAAAATAAAACAGTATCACCAAGGGGTTTAAAATACAGAAAAGAAAATCTTAACTGGTTACTGTATGTGATCTGATTATGCATGCAGTGCAGATGTTATTTCTTATTTCAGTTATTTCTGTTTAACCTAACCAGTCTCTTTCTCTTATTCTCTTTGACATTCTTTGTCTCCTTCTCTCTTTTAATCTGGTTGATATCAAACTCAGGACTAAACAACACTAAATTAGTCTCCCGCATACGCTGACGTAAAGCAAAAGCAGAAAGATGACAAATAAATTTATATATACATCAAAACTCATGGGACAGAAGATGAATGAAAATACACTTTGAATGTAGAGACATTTTTGAGGTGAACATTTTTATATTCATATTTAGATTTTTAACAACATAATTTTTTCTGTCTCAGAAAAATACTCCTTCTTGCTGGTAATGTTTTCCAGGATAAGCAACATACGAATATAGACACCAAACATTTTACAGTCATCTCTACCTTTTTACTCTAATTAATCTACCTTCTACTATAATTACTCCTGCCTGATCGTTTAAAAGTATTAGAGAATCCAGTAGTTCTATCCCATAGCTTAGTTTGTTGCAGGACTAACAAAACCCCCATTTAGCATGAAATTGTTTTGAGTGCTCAAGCTTCCGTTGCTTAATCTCTGGTGGTGAAATGAAATAACATGTTTCTACCTTACATCTAGTAAAGTAGGTGAAAGAAAGGCAGTCCTTGCTATGCGTGATATTCTAGGCAGGCCTGCCTCTTATGGGCTGGCAGCGCCTGATATGTATTTGCCAGCACCAAACCAGGAGAACACTCCTCCTGCTTCTAGCACAGTTACAAATAGAAACATTACACGATATATCCCACACTGATTCCTGAAGAGCTCCAGTAGCTCAGCCTGGGATTTTCCTTTTGACACAGCGTTTGGTCAAGCGAACTCTGTATCCATCTCACAAGTACTATCTGTTAATCTGCAAAGTCTCTGGTTAATCTAATGTAGGAGTCCAGCTAAATCTGATCTATCTTATTCTCTAGATAATTAATTCTTTGAAGAGACAAGTCTATAAGATTAATCTAGAATTATCTGTCAAAGTAGACACACACACTACAAAAAAACTGTAGGTGAATTAAACAGCACACAGCAACTAGTAAGAAGAATTGTTAATTAGTGGTTTGCTGTTAACATTTCTTTATCTTGCTATTTCAGTGTTATCCTTGATCTTGGCTGTCACATGTTGCCATTCCATAAAGTGTGAAGGATCTTATAATTTAGTTCTATATTTTTTGGAAATATACTTCAGCATTAAAACTATATTGCATTACCCTTCCCAGCAGCTAGAACCATATCCATATGACTGCATGATCTGAAATTAGCAACAAACTCCCTACTTTTCTGCAGCAAAAAGATTTGAGAATAAAAATATGTTTTTTTCCTGTGAATTAGCATACAATCGCTTCCAAGGTTAGAAACATAACAGCCACAATCATAAATCAACAGCAGAATGAAAGAGGTTGAGTTCTTTTCCAAGGATCTACTTCCATATAGCATACAGGCCTAGAGAAAGGACATTGTCATATCTTTATGTAAATTACATCAGTATTCATCACTCCAGTAATGCAGGATCCTTATCAAGTGGTTATTTCAACTGTTAATAACCTCAGTACACCACACTGACCCACTGGCTGTAATTAACTCCTGTAATGATGCAGAGAGAGGACCAGCAGAGTAATGAGTATGTTTATGTGTGGAAGGAAAGGGGAGCTAATGGGATGGACAGAGCTGTGTAAAGCTGCCTGAAGGTGAAAGTTTCCCTTATAGCACTGAGCTGATGGATAGTCTCCAGCATGCTCATAAAAAAATTAGAGCTCTTCAGGAGCACATAACTTCATTACACATTAGCATATGATAATTGACTTAAACCAAAAGTTATGTGATACTGCTCTTGAATGTTTTTCAGGGGTTTTGATTAACTTAGATATGAAAAGAGAAAATTCTAAGGTGGGTGGGTGGGTGAGGTCATTTGACAAATAGAAATCACCACAGCACACACACATTCTCGGAATTTTCATACTATTTTATCATCATACAGTAGAGGCAGTTCCTCTCAGGATTCACACTCCTGGTTTTCGTGTCTGCTAGGAGAGAGTCTCACAGGGGTCAGGAGCCATTTTTGGTGCTAGCAATGTCTGCCACAAACCCCACTTCAGGTGAACTATCTCTGGAACAGTAATGCTTGATTCTGGGCTATTATAGGGACATATTATTGTCTTATAGTATTTTGTATAATTTGCTTTTCCACTGAGGATTTTTTAATAGGCTGAAAATAAAAACCAATTTGCTCCCTTTGAGAACCTGAAAATTGAAAAGGAAATACATCTTGTCAAAAGGTTAACAGACGGTCAAAAATGGATGCTCAAACAAATGGAGAAAAAAATGCAGTGAAAAAGCGCAAACTGGTCTGGTTTACAATCTTAAAATGTTTAGATGTATAAGCAGAAGGCAAGTCATGGAAGTCTTGAAAAAGACTAGTGTTAAATGCTACACGATTATAGCTCTGCTAGAGAAGAAACTGCTACCTTCCTTTAACACTAGCAGCTAAATACAACCATGGCATTTTGCTTTTCAAGAAATCCTTTGTGGGCCCAGAGAGCAAGATTCTAGATGCAAATTGTCACCCTGTAGTGTCTAGTACTATGATTACACATAACTCTGCAAACCCTGTAACATAAAATAATAGGTAGTCCTAAAGCAATTTCAAAGCACGGACGATGCTGTGACTATTTCCATTCATAACAAAGAGTGAATCAACCAAGCTGCCAAGTGTAATAGGTTTCGTGAGAAGAGATTGCTAAAAGCTGAGTACACGCGTAATGGTAAATGTGAAAGATTTATGTCTGTTTTTCTTCATGCTGACCCCTGCAATATGTCACCAGGCTGCAAAACAGCAGACTACTAGGAACACAACTAAAATATGCCTACTGGCCAAATGGGAAGAGTTATTTCATTTGGCTGCAAGGGTGCCTAACAGACATTGCTAGTGTTCTTAGCTAGAATTACTGGAGGAAAAGACAATCAGCAGTGGAGGCGCTGGCTAGAAAAGGTTACATCTCTGCCAGAGATCCTTGGAAGGATTCTCTGAAAACTACAGTCATTCAGCTACATTTGAAAGTAAAGGAGGAAAACCCACTTAATTATTCTCATTTGTGAATATTCAGCTGTGCACTATTTACAGTGAATCCATTACTGAGAACATGAAAGACAGCTATCAAACCAGGTAGGGGAAGCTCTTATTCATGGAGTCAGTGGCCCGCTCTCTGAGGAGTAACCATGAAATTACAGCAAGCTTGACTCTGCTTTTTTTAAGCTACAGTTCCTGTTAGCCATAAGGAGCCAAACAGCTTATCCAAGTAGTGTCTATTTCCTCTGTTTCACATCTTCCTTTGCCTTCTACACTCTGCCCCCACCCTTGTCTCTCTTTGGCCCTTTTGCAGTGGACTTTCCCAGGGCTACTGAGACCTTTAAACAGTATAAAGTAGCCATTAACACAACAAAATTAACTATTCACTTTTACCTTTGTTATTTTTATGAAAATGACTCTTCAAATGTTGTTGGGAGGCAATGTTGTTTTCACAGACCACACCAGCATTTTATAATTACTCATGAACTATTTAAAGACAAAAAAGTCCCTCAGGGATGCTTAACTGAATTAAATCTGAAACACTTAAAAAACAAGTACATTTGGGATCGGTTTAGGTCTTCAAAGGTATTAGCAAATGGTTCTATAGGCTTTTTATTAAATAACCCAACCAACTGAAACAACACCACACACAACAGCTTATTAGCTGGTGTCTTCATAGGCTTTTTGGACTGAATGAACAGAATATATTCTATAGTTGTGACTTTGATTCACAGAGCTGATCCCATGGAAAACCAGACTGTCTCCTGCTTTCACACTGATACTGTAATTGTGGTGTTGTTGTTCCCTCTGAAAAGTCCCTGACTTTCTAATAACTTTTCCTTCGCTTGTTCTTCCTCTAATAATTTGTCTTTTTCTTGTTCCTTAGGACATTACAACTAATTTACTGCTTTAGTGTTTGTAATGGTCTTAAAAGCCACTTCTGAAATTCAATACTACTACTGTGAGAAAATTTTAAATGTAATGTTAGTAGCATAAATTTGAGACAGTATTAGTGACAATGAGAAAATAGACTGTAGTGGTTTAAGTTCAGTCAGCCACGCAGTCTATCTCTCACTCCTCTGCTTTCCTCCCCCCCACTCCCAGAGGGATGGGGAGGAAAATCGAAAGAATGTAACTCCTGCAGGTTGAGATAAGAGCAGCCCAGTAACTAAGGTATAACACAAACCACTGCTGCTGCCACCAATAATAACAATGATAAGGGAA